>QVTG01000090.1:0-23319 GCA_013305925.1 Geotrichum reessii
ATAATAATAATAATAATATAATAATAATAATAATAATAATAATAATAATAATAATAATAATAATAATAATAAAAGAAATAATCAAGATGTGAATTGCATATAATGTATCAATACGTATACATGTAATTAGAAAACAGTTAATAGTTAGGACTATAAACTTGAGTATAAAAATGAGTTAATTATTTCATTTATTCACAAATTTATTCATCACATAAAATCATGGCAAAACATTGAAACATCTACTTAACAGAGGATCATGCACCTGTTTTGTACAAAGACTCTGGTTCAGGTAGGCTTTTTTGAAGCAGCACATGCCTCCTAAAATTAAGAGGCAAATTTTTAAGCTGATATTTGATAAATTTATTAGTAGGGACTTCAAAGATGTTGTCTAATTCTTCAAGCGTGAGTCCTTTAGTTTCTGGAACGAAGAAAAATACAAGAAGGAATCCAACTATATTCCAAGCAGCATAGTATCCAAAGGCACCTTGTGGCTTGAATGCTTTGAGCAAAGGAGGCCAGGTAAGTGACAAGATGAAGTTAAAACCCCAAAGTGTAATTGTTGCTAGCGACATACCAACATCACGAACTTGCAGAGGGAATGCTTCCGCAGAGTACGTGAACGGCACTGGGCCCATTCCCGGAGAGTAGAAAATAGTAAAAAGATAAATGCCCAGTGCAACACAGCCAATTCTAGCAGTTTGCTCTGGAATCCAAAAAGAAAACCCGGCAAAGAGTAAAGTAATGCTGAGAAATGGGAGAGTAAAAAGTGCCAAAGAACGTCTTCCAAAGGTGTCAATTGTGAAAACTGCAGGAATTGCAAACAAAAAGTTTAAAATGCCAAAACCAAGAGAAGCGACAATGGAGTCAGTGACAGAAAAGCCTGACTCTCGAAAAATTTGAGAGGAGTAATAAGCAATGACATTTACACCACAAAATTGTTGCATAAACATGACAATTTGTGAAGCATAAAGAGCTCTTCTGTTTCTACCGATAGTGAATATATCCCAAAGAGCGTTGCGACCTTTATTCATATTATCGCTGATTTCGATCATCAAACACATGTAGTACAAATCTCTAGCGGCTTGAATCTTGGAGTTTCTAAATTTTGCCAAAGAGTTGAAAGCGTCTCTATAACGACTTTTTTTAATATACCATCTGGGAGATTCAGGGACCAGATAGACCTGGGCACAAACAATGATTGGCGCAACAACTGTAGAACCCATCATAATTCTCCAAGACACCGTTGGGGACATATTTCCTCTAGGAATAAAAATAACATCAACAATATAGCCTAACATGATTCCAAAAGCTGTCCACATCTGCCACATCATGACAAGAGCTCCTCTAATAGGCGCTGGTGAACATTCTGCAGAATAGACAGGCACAGTGGTAGACTTGGGACCAATACCCAAACCAAGTAGTAGTCTGGCTAAAAACATTTGAACCCAAGAGTAAGTAAATGCCTCCCAAATAGAAGCAACAGCAGCAAGAAAACAAGAAAGAAAAATAACACCACGACGACCAAGAAATTTGTTAAGTGGTTCAGTGAGAGCACATGCAAGCACACAACTACAGAGATAAGGTGCACCAACGACAATACCCTCAAGCCATTCAGAGTTGGTGTGCTTATCCATGCCAAACTCGGGAAAAAAGTACAACTGTGCACCATTGATTACTGTTTCATCCATACCTTGAACAACGGCACACATAGCACACATTATAGACATGTAATACAAAGCTTTGGGCTGCTTCCACTTGTGTGTAGTTTCCATTTCGATTATGGCGGCTTCTTCAGGTGTAAGGTGACTTGTACGACCATCATATGCAACGGCTGCACCTTTAGCAAAGTGATCAGCTTCATCAGCCATGTCATGATCGTTGGAAAATTTGATAGCGTTTTGAACTACTTGTTCAACGGTAAGTCCTTCAAACGGGTTTATTTCAAGTTGAACATTAGAAACATCTTGAGTGACCGAAGACTTTTCAATGTCTTCTGCATGTTGAACCTCAAAAGACTTTTCTTTAGCTAAAGACATTTTATAAAGTATGAGTAATGAGTTATATTTTCAATAAAAATACGGGGAAAACCAAGGGTATTTATATCATTTGACACCGGCTTTTTCTTTTTGAACCCTGATAACAAAGCTACCGAATCTCATGCTTATGAAATTATGAATATATTACCAATTTAATGCACAAAAGTTTAATAAAGTCTTTTTAATTATTTTTTATTTTATCAACCGTTAATAGTATGAAATCCAAAAAAAAAAAAAATAAAAATAAAGATGAAAATGTGGAGTCAATTTTCATTTACAAAAAAAAAAAATACATACTTTTTCTTCTGAATATTATATTTAATATACAGCACATAAATAAGATTAGTTTATGAACTAGGTTTTAACTACAAAGATTGTAAAAAGATGTTAGCCGGAATTTTGCCTTGTTTTTAAGCACTTGGCTTTTTTTCTTGACAATCTCTAGAACAGTAAGTAATGTAAGACCCTGGAATTTTTTTTTTTAGTATCGAAGCATTAATAGCTGGATCTTAAAAATAAATTGACAATTGCAAATAAATAATCATAATTCCTATAGTATCCAAGTTATCTTTTTTTTTTTTTTTTTTTTTTTGGTTTCAAATGCTTTCATATTATTTAATCTCAAATAAATTTTGAATAGTTGAAGAGCCCCGAGGTTCATGTCAAAGTTGAAACCAGTCCAAACACGATCAAAATAACACTCTGAATGACATCATCTCGCATATGATTCACTAGTACTGGCACTAAAAACCTTAATGGGTGTAGTTGTTCCTGCGTAGCACCAAGAGTTACCGTCTCACAGTCTCTCCAAATGATTCGTGCCAGCCGTAAGAAACCAGCAAAACCACTCTGAATCCGCTTTTAGAAAAACGACAATAAAGTTTACACTTCCGGATCATCTGAGTGTGTGACTTATCATCCGGAATCCCTAGGTTAGATAACCCCGAAAGGGGTACTTGGTGGTACAAGAATATCATAATGCCACAATTTCAAAGAAAACAAAAAAAGCTTTTTTTTTTTTTTGGTGATAATTAACTCTTGTGTTTGGTTTCAAATTATGCTTGCTTACTACTGCAATCTCGGTGATAGTGGTAAAATTCAAAGTATTGCCAAGTAAATATAAAAAGCTTTTATTTATAATGAGTGCCAATTAATATATCAAATACTAATGTTATTAAAGAGTGGTGGGATCATTGTGACCGCTTCAAGAAAAAAAAAAGTTGTGATAAACATGAAAATTACTTCTTTTCGTCATTTATTTTCAAAAAGTAAACACTAAGTACCACTCATTTTGTCCGTTTATCATGGTTAATCTGAGACAAAAATCAAGTTAGATCAATACTTTGAAAGTCATAAAGCTACTAGGGTGAGCTGAAAGCTCACATGGGTTTATTAAATTGTAAGTTTTTAAATTTCATTTTCAAACAAAAGTGTTTTCGCAGCGCAACATACCCAACAGAAACCGCTGCATGGCAAGCAAATTGAGATTGTAACTTATTACCAGCATGTAATAAATACACAAAGACTCATTCAGTGTTGTAGTACTACTAATACTCATTAAAAGCTGAAAGACTTCACAAGCACATGATTTTTTTTTAAAAAAAAGGAAAACAAAAATGGTATAAAGGTTTTTTTAGAGCTAAAAAGTTCCGGTTAAATTGTTTTTTGTTTACGTATCCTGGTATTTACTGGTTAAGCTAATATGGTCATCCTATTGTAATTCATGAATAGTCTTTCTTTTTGTATGTTAAAAGACATGGTTTCATAATTCACAATAAAAACCAATAAATTAAGAAATTAACCCATCAGAAATCCTATAAATTTAATAGTGTATAGGTTCCAAATTTCAATAAATAATGTACAACCATTTATATACATGTATATACAAAAACAGTTATACATAAAAATATGATAATATTTTAAAATTTTTGTACATACAATCATGGTTTAATTTTTTTTTTTAACAAAAAATCATTCATTTTGTACCAAAAGTTCAAAAAGTTTAGATGTCATAATATCATTTTTCCAAAATTAGTCGTAAAACAGACTACCTAAATATATTTAAATGTGGGGTTGAAGATCTTAAAACCATTACTATGAGATACCGTATTTCATTTGAATGAGTGATATCACTCATTATTTCAGCCGTCCTAGGGTCCAAAAGAAATTTAGGGATATTTTGATAATTAAGTGCTTTTTTTGGTCATTTCAATTTTCAATTTGTAAAAAAATCAAATTTGAAAAAATACGACATGAGATTAAAGATATAGTTTAAACTCAAAGTATTAGCAAAAGACATAAAATATAAAACTAAAGAGTTGAGAAATAAACTGTATGTAATGTAATATTCAAGTTTTCAACTTTATTAGCCGTGCATTGCTGAAATAACCCACACACAGGTCACTTACATAATCTTTCATCAGTGACCCCCTTTACAGCTGCAGGTCAGCGAAGTAGTGTCACTGAAACTTTGGTTCAATTTTAAAGAATCTTCTTTACTAAACGCCTCGTTTTATTTTATTTCCTCTTTCCTTCCTGCAACATTGCTTTATCTGCTAGTATTGCTATAAATTCAATGCTATAATGTCTTCAACTGACAACAAACCACCCTTGCCACAACCAGGTGATGTTCCTGAAGTTCCCGCCGTTACTAATCTTGGTGACAAAAACGGGCTCCCTGATGAATTTTTTGATGATCAGCAACCCATCTTAGAAAAGTCCGAATTGACGTCTACTTCGCTCAAGTTTAAGCAAGATAACAGCTTTAGAGATCTCAGGCCAGACTTTGTAATTGATGTCGGTCTTGCCAAGAACAGTGATTCAGAGCCGTTTAACCTTAGCAACGTTAATAAACTCATCACTGAGCTAAAAAAAGCGGGATTTTATGTTGAAATTAGACAGGGATCCTCTTATTCTCTTCTTGTTTTTGTCAAGTGTAGCACCGCAAGACTCATTCAACAGTATTACTATTCAATTACAAAAGATTGGCTATATACAATTAGCACTCTTGCTCCGTCGGAGTGGAACAGTGAGGGTAGTCCTGAGTTAACTCCTGCACAGAAATTGAGACTGATTTACTCAATTCTTACAGCTCCACCATCTGACCATGGAATTGGCATAACCCCGGCGATTGACGAATGGTTTTTTGTCAACTCAATTTTCCCTCTTCATAATCATGATCTCAACAAGCAATGGATTCGCAGATGGTCTACCAAGTGGATAATTGATGCTGAAGACATTAATTGGATTAGAAACCATTTTGGTGAAAAGTATGCGTTGTATTTTGCGTTTGTCCAAGATTATATTCTTTGGTTGATCTTTCCCACTGTTATCGGTATTTTCTCTTACTTTTTTTTGGGTCCTTATTCCAAGTTTTTTGGTGTCTTCAATATTGTTTGGGGTGTGTTGTTTGTTCAGGCTTGGAAACGAAAGGAATCTTCATTAGCATTTGAATGGGGCGTCAAGGGAAGCTCTATTTTGGAAACTCCAAGATCTCAGTTTGCTCCCGAATCTTTCAAAGTAGATCCCATTACTGACGAAAAGCGTGGGTATTATCCTAATTGGAAGCGTGCTCTTAAGCAGTTGACTTTTATTCCTTTGGCTTTGGGTGCTATCTTGGTCGTGATTGTTCTACAAATGTTGGCTCTGTTTTTGGAAATTTTTATTGGCCAGCTCTACCACGGACCATTCAAGTCCTTTTTAGCTCTTCTTCCAACCATTGTGCTTGTGGCTGTAATTCCTGTCGGTGTTTCCTTGTACTCCAACGTTGTTGCAATTTTTAATGAATGGGAGAACCACGAGACTGAAGACTCCCATGAGATTTCATTCACACAAAAGCTTTTTTCTCTCTCCTTTCTAACCAGCTCTGGTAACTTGTTACTGACGGCTTACTTGTATCTTCCATTTGGTCATCTTTTGCAACCTCGCGTTGATAGCATTTCTGTTTTTTGCCAATCCTGGTTCAGCAGCCACTTTGCTTCTCCTGAAAAGTTTGATATTAATTCAAACCGTTTGCAACAGCAAGTTCTCTACCTCATGGGTACTGCTCAAGTTATCAAGTTTGCTGTTAGCACTGTGCTCCCTTATGTTCAGCGTAAGACATTTAGCCATGCACAGCGCATCACCTCTAAGGAAGTAAACCCGTTTAACGATGATCCTGAAGAAGCTGCATTTTTAGCAGAAGTTCGTGAACAAGCTCGGGAGCCTGAACACTCTGTTCAACCTGAGTACCAAGAAATGGTGTTGCAGTTCTCTCATATCATGCTTTATGGTATTGTTTGGCCTCTAGCACCCTTAGCTGCTCTCATCAATAATTGGATTGAACTTCGTGGTGATGCTGTTAAGATTTGTGTCGATATGCGCAGACCCATTCCCAGCCGTGCTGAAAGCATTGGACCTTGGCTCTTGGATCTCAAGCTTATTACCTGGCTTTCTAGCATTGTTGTGAGTTCCCTCTTGGCAATGTTTTCTGATACTCACTCTGAATTTTCTGCCCGAAGCATTGAAGGATTATCATTAGTCACCGCTTCTCTTTGGAAAATCTTGGCATACATTCTTGTTTTTGAGCACGGTTTTTTCATCTTGTCATTTGTTGTTTCATTTGTTGTTGGTCAGCTTTCCAGCAAAAACAAGGTCAAGGACAAGCAGGCTCGCTACGAACTCCGTAAAATGTTGCTTCAAGACGAGCACTGCCCTGTTACTGTCACTGGTCAACTCAAGCAGCTTAACATTTCTAGTGTCAATCCCGCAGAGTCAGTTTGGCAGTTACAGGACAAAGGTGAGAACGGTTTGCTAGAGGAAGCAAAGGAGATCTTGCACAGGGTTAAGGAAATGAACAATCCCACACCTGGCGAGACTAAAAAGACTAAATAATATAAAGTATATATACATACTGATTAGTCGAGAAATAATCTGGAACCATACAAAAATAAATAAAAAAGAAAAAAATAAAAAGATTTTTTTCAAACAGGAAAAATTACTGAAATTTAACTATCACAAGTAAAACATGGTAGTATAATATTTTATTATATATAGTACATGTGTTAATAAATATAGTGTCAGTTTATTTGCAGCAGTATTAATTTCTTTTGGTATCCGTGATTTTTTTTTTTTAATTTTTTTCAAAAAAATGAAAATAGGTTAAAAAAAAGACTTTCTTATATTTTGATAATTTCAACCCTGGCTCTTTTGTAAACCTCGTTCACTTCTTCTTCTTCGTCCTCCTTTTCTTCATTCTTTTTGACGACTGGAGAACTCCGTGGCACAATATCAAGTTTAGCGAATTGACCGCCATTACCGTTAGGCTTGGCCAAAAATCCAGGATTGATGGTGACTACACTGGAAATAATCTGTGCAGCAGCTTTGAGGATAGACGGTATGATAAGCACATCGGGCAAAGCCTGGTAGAACTCCGCTAGGCCCATAAATGGCACGTCAAGTCCAGCACTAGAAACAATGGTCTCCTCACCGCTCACATCATCAGTTTTTACCTTGACAGAGCCCGGATACAGAGGATACACAGTTCGCTGTGAGAGGATATCCTCCATGCAGGTGCTGAAAAAGGACTTGGTGACGAGGTGCTTGGTGGTGACCTTGGTCAGATCATGCAAAATGTCTTGTGATGAAACAGTAAACACAGTACCGTTGATAGTAAAAGTGGCCGGGTTAGATACACACTTGACTTCGCGGGGGAGGTCCAGCTCTCGTCGGTTAAACGGCGCTTGCGGAAAAGCGGTATGACCGGCGGCGGTATCGCGAACATGTGGAACTAAAATGACAGATAAATTGGTAAAATCTAGCTGTTTCAATCTAGCGCTGATAGTAGACTTGAACAAGTCATCAAGAGTTGCGTTGGGATCGATTTCGCCAGTCACGGGGTTGCGTACCTGAAATCTTCCTTGAACAATCGCTTTATTAGTAACATCAATAAAGGGACCAAGTAGAATAACGATATCTGGCTTGGTGTGATTAATTTTAGTGATGAGATCATCCAGAGGCGAGAAGTCCAAGCCGTCAACATCAAGGCTATAGGGGCCCGCGGCAGTAAAAACCTGCAAGTTCTTTTCTTCTTGATTAGGGTCTTGAGCAGCAGGAGGTAACAAGGGCACAGTAAGAATCTCTGAAACAGCAAAGTAATCACCACCTGCGTTGGATCCCTTGAAAGCAGCAATTTGACCAGGGAAAAAGTGAAACGACATCGCTTCAGGAAACTTTAGTCGTATTCTCATGCCAGCACCAACACGTCGGCATGACTCCAGAAAAATAGAATTTTTGTTTAGTCTTTCGTCCGCCGGAGACTCAGGAACAATTCTGCCAATCGCAACAATCTCATGTTGCAATGATAAAGCGGGATTTCCAAGCTGATCCTCTGACAATTTGTTGTGCTCCAAAATTTCCGGAATAAATGATTCAATGCGGTCATCCAAATATTCAGCCACCTCGGATATTTTCTGGTAAAGAGTTCTGTATGAATATTTTTTAAAATCGACATTCAATGAAAACTTTGTAGCAGGCTCACTTTCAGTACTGTTGCTGGCTCGTGCTGGAATATGACCGTTCAAGACCTCGACTACAGTGTCCTTTCCAGATCGGTTAACGTAGTTAGAAAGCATGTCACTTCCACCAAATTTACTAGGCGTTTGACTGGTGTTGACATTCTGAGAAAAATCGATACCGGGACTTGAAGGCATGAAAAGACCTGGTGAACTTGCCAGACTAGATTTAATATACTTTGAGGGGGTCTTCAGATTGCCAGCACCAACACAGTTATTAATAGTGCTAGCTGCCCGCTTTTTCACGCCCGAAGAGCTCACTCCAGGGCTACCACCAAGAATGCTGTCAAGCAAGTCGGTACCTGGACTACTTCCAAATGTTTTTCTGACGGCGCGCACTGGTGTCTGTACTATCGATTTCCGCTTGGTCTTGGCTGCCATGTCTTGTTCTAGTTCCTTTTGAATCGTCCCTCTAAATTCCTTCAGTCTCTCAATATTAAACACATCATTATTTTCGCTCTTAATTGAAGAGACAGAATTCATGTCAAACACTTCCCATTTATTGTAAAATTCCTCGGCAGTAATTTTGAAAAGACGCAAAATCGAATGGACCTCTGCCAAAATGTCGGGCTGGTTAACAACAGATGCACCAAATTTTTGTTCTAAAAATGCAAGGCTTGATGTCATTATTATATTTCAAAGAATTTCTATTTTTTTTTATTATTTTTTTTTTTGTAATAGTGTTTGTTGTAATATAGGAACGCGCAGATAGAAAGAGAGAAAAAAAAAGAATTTGTGTTCTTTTTTTTTTTTGGGTGAATCGTGAATTTTTTTTTTACGTGTGGTTTCTTAATTATTTTTCGCGTTTTTCAGTTCGCCATAACCGGAAAAAGCTAAAACGCGTTTCCCATTCAAGTAACCACTATTATTTAGGCTGCATTGGTGGAACATTTGTAACTTCAATTACGAATAATAATAATATAATAATAATAATAATAGTAATAATAATATAATAATAATAATAAATAATAATAATATAATAATAATAATAATAATAATAATAATAATAATAATATATAATAATAATAATAATAATAATAATAATAATAATAATATATAATAATAATAATAATAAAATAATAATAATAATAATATACACAATGTATCAATGACAATTTTTATAAAACTTGAAAAGAAAAAAAAAATGAAAAGCAGACTTGTGTCAAAATGTAGATTTAAAAAATCCAGATCTGGTTTGGTTTTCCAAAAAAAAGTATTTCTATAGCTGCTAGTTGACTTTTTGCAGTATTAAATTTTTATTTCATTACATTTTTGACGCGTCTTTTCTTGATTTCAATTCAAAAATCACAATAGCATTGTTTTTTTTTTTTTTCCTTTTTTAATTGAGATCATTTTTTCATTAGTTTAAAACACACTTTTTTTTTGTTTCAATCTTTATTTTCTCTTTTTTTTTTGGTTTTAATTTATTAGTCTGTTTATTTTTGGTATTTGTGTCCGTTTTTGATCCTGTTAATTTTTTTTTTTTTTTTTTAGTTTTAGTTAAGTCCATCGTCAGGAAACGCATTCTTAGCGATGATGATGGTGACCGCCCACTCTAAAGCCGGTGATCACAATCGACCAAAGAGAAAAAAAAACTCAATTCCATTTATATGCACTAGCATATGTACACCTTTGCTGGATTTTCTTTTTTATTATTGTTTTTTTATTATTATTGGTTTTTTTTTAGAGATCTAAAATAGATTAACCAATCCTTGGTCTGTATATCTTTTTCATAGTTGATATATATATATATATTTTTTTTTTAAAAAAAAGGGGACAGCACAATGAATGCTGGAGTTGACATCAGTGTTAGTACGCATATAATCTCTTAGTTTAAAACTACCTTATCAGCCTTCATTCCTAAATCTCATTCATGTGTACAATAAAGTAACTTGTCACTTCAACTCACACTTTTTTGCTCTTTTTTTTTCAAGTTTTTTTTTTTTTTTTTACTGAGAATGCGTGAATTGAAATCAAATTATTAATTTATGCTGATAAACAAGAAAAAATTAAATATTTCATTTCATATTTTTTTCAACAGAAAATTTTCAATCAATGATAGTGAAATAAAAAAATTTGTCAGAAAAAAGTTTGGATGAAAAAAAAAATTAAAACCATTTTATTTGTACGATAATAAACAATAATATTTGTGAATCAAAAAAAAAAAAAGAGTGCAAAACAAAGTATAGTAGCTAAATAGCCCAACCTTAATAAGTGTTATTAGCGACAAAAAAAAAAGGACAATTTGAACTAGCAAACAGACACTTAGCTAGATCAACCAAAGAATAGGGGGCCAGACCGTGAGTGTTACAAGCGCTAGTACTGCATTAGTATCAGCGTGGACCAACCAATAGTCTTTAATAGCTTCCCTGCTTTAAGGTTTTTTTTTTTTGTTCTTTAATCTTTCTAGTTGCCTGAGCATGTTCTCAGGGAGGGGAGTGAGTTCTGTGCTTTGAGATTTACGGCTTTTTACAATCGGGCCAGGTGTATATATGAATATACAGCCATATTCACTGATAAATTCCCCAAAATAAGACTTAAGCCTAGCTGATCTAGTATCAACCTAGGCTATATTATACCACACATTAAACACTATATGTGAACATGTGACTGGATTGAAGGGGGGGTTTCCTGAAGATCTTGCGTATTTCTATCTTCACTGATTATAATTGCTTTTTTATTGCCGTACCAGTTTTTTTTTTTTTTTTTTTTTTTTTAGTAGAAATACGACAAGTGCCGCTGATGACCATGGTGCTGTGAGTGTTGTTGGGGCTGCTGATTGAAGTCAAGACCTAGCTGATCAGTTGTATATGACGGATAAAACAAGTTATATTGCTGTTGTTGTTGTTGTTGTTGTTGTTGTTGTTGGGCAAATTTCTGGTGAGCGACTTGTTGATAGTAACCATTTAGCACTTCTGCATCGTATTTCATCTGCTGTTGATCCGGTGTGTAAATCGACATGCCCATGGTCGCGGCTGTAGCTGCAGCTCCAACTGGAAATGGAGCAGGCTGGTACAAAAACTGCTTATCAAAGTTTTGCTGGAAAGTTGGCGACGCGGGCGACGAAAGGTTACTCAAATAATTGACATTGTTTGTGGGAGTCACGCTACCAGCGTTTGCCAGACTGCCGCTGCGACTTGGACTGGCAAGTGGTGTACTGGTGTTTGATTGGTAGCTGTATAGAAGAGTCGGCTGATTTTGATATCCCTCCGGTGATCCAACAGAAGCGCTGCCGGGACTTCCCGGGTTTGGTGGTACCACAATTCGTTTGGGTACGCGTGAAACAGCTGATAGTTTACCTGTCGACTGGAATTTAGCTAGACACCGGGCGTAGTGGCGCTTTAAAATATCTGACCGACAAAATGTATCCTGGCATAGGTGGCACACGTGCGGGCGATTACCCGTATGCTTCATAAAATGTCGTTTCAGATGCTTGAAGTGTAGATACGATTTTTCGCAGTTAATACACTGATACTTGCCCTCAGCATTTTTGAACGATTCCATGTATTCAACGGTAGGTGCAGCAGAGCGCGGTGACCGTACAGTTTTAAAGGTTGGAGAAGATATTGTTGACATACCGGCTGGCGAGAGTCTAGTCACGGCTTAGGTATAATTAATATTATTGATATATAGTATAGTTTTGAAAAAAAAGTAGTAGTTGTAGCAGATTTTTTTTTTTTTGAAAAAAAAATTATACAGATGTGGATTTTGTAGTATTTAAATATAGGATATTTGAACTGTTATATATAGAAATTGTCGGGGAAGTATCTGGTATAAGAAACCTTAGACAGCCCTGCGAACAGATCGCGATAACATAATACTATAACTTTAGTACATGCACAGGTAACTGCTGCTACTGTGGTTATAAAAGAAAAAAAAGGATGATGATGAATCATAAACAGTATATATAAATTTGTCAAGTCACTTCTTTATCGAGACTTTTTATTCTCGTTTCTGGCAGCATCGCTTGCCAATAAACTTTTTAAAATAAACATGCAGTTCAAAGTATATTTCTCGTTTCTGCCATGCCAAAAAGCAACTTTAATCATGTTCTATGCAATATGTAAGATCTCAAAAAAATAGGTTTTTTTTATTAAAAAAAAGAAAAAAATAAAATAAAATAAACCAGGCTTTTTATTTAATGATATTTAGTCTGGGATAATAATAAATAAAAGTTGCTGCGGAGAACCAGAAATAATAATAATGATAATAATAAAAAAGAGATCTGGGCAAACTCCTTTTAGAAATTGGTGATGATGAGAATGGTTAAAAAAAATTTATGAAAAAAAAAAATCTATTGTGACTGTGCATCATATTTTATTACTACAGGGTCTTTTTTAAATAGCTTTTGCCTAATCTAAAGCAATCCATGATTTAGAACAGGTTTTGTGCATTGTAAAAGTATACGCAGAGTCAATGTAACAGCGAGATCAACGTGTTGAAAACAATAGTGGTGTCTCCTTTTTTTTTTTTTTTGGCATACTATTGTAAAATGCTACCGAAATGTTCATATATGTATATGCTAGAGTAAAATTCAACCGTCTAGGTTACGCCGACTGGGACGCGCTGTAGGCTCTTGGTTTTAAACAAATGTATAAACAAGAAGTTATCATGAAAAGTTTTTTTTAAAGTCTCAAAGGTTCATGGTAAGCTCTGCTGGTATTGCTAATGATATCAAGTCAGATTTGTTCCCAATCAAAAGTTAGCGATGCATTTTGCGGAACTTTACTAGATAAAAGGGACTCAACTTGGTTTATTACTACTATTAATACCATTAACACACAATCATTAGTACTATCATCACTTATATTTTTTTTTTTCGTTTGTTCTCAAGCGAAAAAATTAATGTTTTTTTTGTTTTTCTACTTTCGTTTTTAGGCAATTCTTGAAATTAAAAATATCAACGAAAAAAAAAAAAAAGAAAAAGAAATGTCAAGTTTGTACATTTTTTTGAAAAAAAAAACAACTTTTTTTTTGAATAATAAAAATCAAAAAATAAGTAAATAAAAAAATTAAAAAATGTTAAAGAAAATCATTATAAAATAATAATAATAATAATAATAATAATAATAATAATAATAATAATAATAATAATAATAATAAAGATTAAAGAAGGATTAAAAATCATTTTACCATAAAATTTATATATCAAAAGTATTCTCAAATCTCAAAAGAATCTTGAAAAAACAGCAACTCCCAAGATATTTTTTTTAAAAAAAAAGGTTTTTCTTTACACTATAACTAAGCCCTTTTAAATTCCGTAGTCGTTTATTATCAACATCTTATGTATCTACTAACAATTAATCTTTCATTCCTCGACGCAACAGCCTTCATTATACTTTGGGTCTTGCGGTTCTCAGTGTTGTTGTTTTTTCCTTCTATTCTGGGCTCAATGAGCCTGACTATTGTGTCGTTTTAGGGATTTGATGATTCTACTTCTGTAACTCAACCAAAAACAAAATATATGGAAAAAAAAAAAACCATACTTTCCTCGATTTCATGTACTACATTTTTATACTGTAGTCTGTTTCCCAGTTGCTAGCACTCTAATTATTGTGAGCTGAAAGATGCTTGATGCAAGACCTCATGTATTCCTGTTAACCCTATCTAACTGCATTAGCTGCTAACACTAACAGAATGACAAACAATTTACTAATATCAAGCCTTTACGACTCTGTTTGGTCGACAACCATATTGGAGGAAGAGAAAAGGGGGATGGTAGGGAAGGAATTTTTTTTAATATCTTTACTACGGTTAGGTCTGCTATTACGTTACAGTGTCTCGTTCTTGCTTTTTTTTTTTTTTTTCACTACCGTAATGCTATAGATCGCCAGTTAAACGCATTGAGAGGATTTCCACGATTTGTACTGAGACTTGCACCGTAGACTACGACCTGTTGTAGTTCAACTACAGTCTACCACTGATCGTAAATGTATTGTATTTTTGGTGTTCGCAGCGGAATCATGTACACACCTGGGTACGACTCTAATATTGCAAGTATGTCGCTAAGCGAGTCTCGATCACAAACCATGTTGCCAGTATTACTCGCCGTAAAAACAATTGTTTTTTTTTTAAAAAAAAAAAAAAAAAAGAATAAAAAGTAACTTGGATATGCTGTATCAAAATACAACCATGTTGATCGATATAGCAATAGAAAAATCTGACCATAACTATTGTAACGTGAATCGAATTGTGCAGGTTTAGATTGCCAATTATCCCTCACCATTCCCTATCCTCTAGACATGCAGAGTACTACCATTCACGGCTAAATTCACCACGATGTTTCATTCACTGAGTGTTAACAAGCCATGAATTTGAATTGGTCGTGTTCATCATTTCTGATATTTTAAAAAAAAAAGTATTAACTACAACATGAAGTCGAGAAATACATTCCCTTTCATGACTAAAATACCACATCCCCCCTTTTTCTCTCTCTTTTTTTTTTCACTATTATTAGATAGATAATCTGTTTATTGTTCTTACATCACATAGTTGCGTAATTTAAAATTTACTATTATTATTATGACCAGGTTTCCCTTAGCACATGTATTATTTCTTGGATAATTCGGCGCCATCGAATGCCTGAAACACCTAGAGCGCGCTGAGAACGCTTTTTTTAAAGTCTCATAGAGATAAATGTTTTTTTGAATTCCATGTTTTCTTTGTATATCTTTGTTATTATTATTTTAATTATGTAACTATGTGATGTAAGGACAATTAACAGATTTTCTATCTATCTATCATTATTATTAATATTAATATTATCAATATTATTATTCACTTGAATAACCGAAGAGATAGCAATTGAGTTGTTATAATAAATGTGGGGTCAAGTGAATGCTTCCATACGTGCATTGCGTGAAGATCTCCAGGGTCTGATTTGAAATTTTGACAAACAGTGCCATCGTTACTCACAGCCGCCCATTAACCCATTTTTGAAAAAAAAAAAAAAAAAAAAAAAATGAAAAGCTTTAAAAAAAAATTTTTTATTTTTATTTTATAGATTTTTTTTTGCGACTTGCTTGCTTGGCTTTAACTAAAACCTTTATAATTGCGCGCGTGCAAATCGATGATCTTTTTTATTAAAAGATGGTTTGTTGTTTCTTTTTTCAAATCTCTAATTTGTGAAACTTATCATTTTAAATAGATCTTGGTCAACTCTGGGCATCAACAATATTTTGTTTTTTTTTGCTCGCTTCAAACTGCCTCAGGCTATTTCGCGATACCTTGTTTTTTTTTTTTGATGGCTAGTTCTCCAGGCGCCTTAGTGCAACTTTAGTTTCATTGGATTTGATGGGGCGTATATATATCATTATGCCCAACGCCTCTCATCGTGAACCAAATGCCCATAGTTTTTTACTAACTCATACATGGCAATAACAACATTGGGTGTAAAAAAAATTTGCTGACATCATAATAGGCTCTGCAACCTATCAACCTGGCTAGTAAATATCGATCTTGTAGAAAAGCTAGCTCGCTACGGCCACCTACCAAGAACTAAACTTTTTGTTAAACCTGTTATTAATAGCGTTTTCATTGTTTATAATTAGATATATAAGAAAAAAATAATAATGTAGAGTTACACCATTTTCAGATTCTAAATCTGGATATCATAATTTCAATGAATAAAGAATTTTTTTATTTATTTTTTTTGTCGAAAAAAATTCATTTAGAGTAACATATAGTACCAAAAATTGATCACGACTATAAAAAAAAAAGACGCAAATCTATAACTTTCATCAATATGTTTTCCATGCATTAAAATCATATTATAAGGATTTGATATAGCTAGCAACAGTAGCAGTTCTCTATGATATTTATACTGGTGAAAAATCTGATATGCGCCATTTTCAAGTAAATTTGTAAAAAAATAAATAGTTGTAAGCCTAACGCCGAGCGTTATACGAACTTGAGGTCAACTGGTCTAGAGCATGTAAACAAATTGTCAACAGTTATACGGATATAATTTTTTTTTAATAAGCGTGTGAATCTGGTTATGCCATATATATGCAATACTCTGAATAACCAGCTGATCAAAACCTTAGGTATAAGAGGTCATATACAGTGCATTTTATTTTAAGAGATACGGTTTACTTTACTTGTTTTGGTACATTAAATCAAAGTTAGTCTTTTTTCTTCTTCTTCTTCAAATAAGTAAATTTATTATTATCTTTTTTCTTCTTTGATAAAATTGAAAACAAAGTTCATTGATATAGTTGCGCATTAAGTCATCGTGTTATGATAGGAGTGAATGGTTTTATTTAAGACTGGGTTGATAACTAATGGTGTTGGGTCTAAGTTAAAAGTTTTTTTTTTTGTAGCTTTGCAATTGTCAAAGTACTTGGGTCTTGACTTTATATAGTACTATAGTAAAAATGAACCCTGATTAACAAGCATTGTAACACTCAATTAATCGGGTTTATAATACCATATGAGTTGTAGATCAAGTTAGTTGTGACGGATGCAAGTAATTGTCTAGAAGAGATAATAAACCGGTCGTGTAAAAATTTAAGTACTAAATCTCCGATATTTGGTATACGTGAGAATATGTATGTTTCTTTCTTCATCAAATTAGTCTTTTTTTTTTTTTGTACATTGGCTTGGCCGTCGGACTTTTATCAGTTTTACCTGCTTAATTTCACACTGCGCATATTGCTTTCAAGCACAAGTATCTTAAAAAAAAAAAAAAAAACTGAATATCTCAATAAAATAATAAGTAATCAAAAAACCCATCTGGTTGGTTTGTTTATTGACTATTATACGTCTAACAGCAGCCTGCCTCAAAACCATCAACATTTTCTGGTTGCGTTAAATATTCGAGTTTATTCAGCAAGATTGAATGTAAGACAGCGCCGCCAAACTCTGGTTTTTACAATCATAATCTGACTTTGAGGAAGAAGAAAAAAAAAAGAGGTCTCTTATGATTCAACTACATGGAGTTATTTTGTTTTCAACTTAGTTTTTTTTTTTTTTTTTTTTTTTTTTTTTTACATGAACTTGAATAATATACTAGAAAAGAAAACGCCTACACCAGAGCATTTGATTTTTTTTAGAAGCAAAAAAGGTTCTCGAATGATTTAAACATGGTTGAGTGTGCATAAAGCAATTATTCATCGTTTTGATATTCTAAGTTAAGTTGTTTAAAAAAAAAAAATAGTATTGGAAATGTATAATTTTTTTGGAAAAAAAAATTGTTTATAATAACTTCTCGAAGCATTCTATATATACATTAAAGAAAACGAAAAAAAGGAAAATCTTCCAAACAATAAAAAAAAAAAAAGTTATAATAAGTGTCTATAGCATATGAGCTACAATATTATCTTTATTATTATTATTTGTTTTGTCATAAAAGAATAGGAGACATTCGTAAATAGTCATTATTGGAAAAGCCTGATTCATTTTTTAGACATTATTTTATTAGCTGTAAATTTTTTAATCAAAATTTTAGTAGTGCAAGCTATTAATTGCAAATGTTTTGGTGATTTGGTTGAAAATTTCTTTTCTTAAAAAAAAAAAATAGCAGTCGTATTTACAGAACTAAGATTTTATTCTGTTTTCATGGAGTTTTTTTTTTTTTTTTTTTTTTTTTCATTGATATTATTATCATAATTTTTAAAAAAAGACTACCAATTCAAATGTTTTCAAAAAAAAAAAAAAACCGTTTTTAACGATTTCTTTTTCCAAGATTGGAATAATAGAAACTTGGTTCTTGTCATTGAGATGTTTTTTTTTTATTCTTCGGTTTCTATTTGTACCATAAACAATATGCATTGGGATTTTTTTTTGAGATCGAGGTTTGTGAGACATGTCTAATTATCATCATCTATTACATGAAACTGTAAGCCCTTGAAAAAAAACTTTTTCTTTTTTAAAACATTTTATTCCCATTTGAAATATCAACAACTCATGAATTAGATTGAAAAAAAAGGGGGGAGTTTTTAAACAACTAACAAAGAATATTTCAAAAAAATTGGCTAGATTCATACGAGGAAAACAAATTTACAACAGTCTCAGCCTTGCAACTGAATAGATGAAATTATAGAAGTTTGCTACTCCTTTTTTTTGTTTACTATGTATTATTATCTTGACGTTATTAAATAGCCAATCTGAAAAAAAAAAAACTAGATGCATGTACAAAATGAATTTCATCACTTTTTTCAGACGGTAAAAAAACTTTTTAAAAAAGTATACGGCTCTACTTATTTACCTCCCCCCTTTTCCGGTCGTTCTAAACGATTGAGAAAGGAAAATAAAAAGAAACATGCTATGAATGTTGTATTTTATTTTAACATTGCTAAATTTAACTATTATACGTGCGTAAACCGTTTGACAGAGTCTGTTGAATGTCTTTCTTTTTTTTTTTTGGTTCTTTCAAAGTCATATACTTTAACTTGAGGAGAGTTTTTTAAAAAAAAAAAAAAAAAAAAAAAAAAAAAATATAATAATAATAATAATAATTCTACATCAAGCTTCTATCTGGTAATCTGCGTGTTCAAAAAACAATTAAAAATAAATAAATGAAGATGTTGATTTATAGTCTTCTTCATTTTTAAAAGAAATCTGAACTCCTATATTATTATTTACGGAGACTCGCAACCTTAAGGCAACTTTTTCAAAAACAAACCTTAATGTAAAATTATAAAATAAAACAAAAAAAGAAAAAAACAACAGAAAATAAAGGTAAAACACTCATAGATACAGCTCAAACTATAGTATTATAATGCTGAATGTCTGAGGTATCAGTAGACAAATTTTTGATATCAATGATGTTGTAGAACGTATAGATTGCTAGTACTGGCTCTAGAAAAGGCACCCCCAAATTCCAACTTTTCTATGATTGCCGGGTACCGTAGGGTGTTTTACATTTGAATTCTTCTTACCTTTTTTTGTTACAATACTGTATCTATTGATGTTGTTATTTTTTGTTGAGAAAACCGATCTCAAAATGACTTCCATCAGACCAGATAACCGTAGGCCACTTAGGAAGAACGTAATTTTTGTAGGCTTTGGCCCACAATTTCCGTTTTTATTTTTTTTTTGTGAATTATTTTTTTTGAAAATGGTCTGGCAGTCAATATATCCCATCCAAAATTATTTTGATGAAGAGTCTTTTTAGATTTAAATGAAGACTAACATGGTGACCAAGGTATTGATTGAGTGACGAGTTTTGCGGAGAGAAATTTTAGAAGAGTGTTTTTTTTTGTTTGACATTAAGCAGGATTCTTCAGACATAACGTACACTCATAGCCTCAAGTTTCTTATGAACCTCTTTTTTGGTTTTTTTTTTTCCAAAAAGATGTTGTCTTCTATTTTGACAAGTTTCAATTGTTTTCCTAAATGTGGTGATAGACCAGTGGCTTTTAGAAATACCCAAAAAAATTTTTTTGGAAACTCGAGCAGCAGAGACGCTTAAAACCTGACATTGATTTTACGATCACCTTAAAAAAAAATTGTGAATATTATTATTATTTTATTGCAGAATATAGACCCAAAAAAAGAAAAAGAATCTAAATAATGATTTTTAAAAAAACAAAATTATCGAAAATTTTGCCCTATCATCCCTACGTATGTGTCCTATTTTTTTCGCATTAAACGTTCAACAAGCGACTTTTTCAATATTTTCATATCGTTTTTTTTTTTTTTTTTTTTTTTTTTTTCATTTTTGTTGACAAAATCGGCCAGATGCTTTACGAACAAACGTTGGTTTTAAAAGCTTTTTATTTTTTTTTTTGTCAAACCATAAAATTTTACAAAATCTTTTTTTAAGCCATTTTTTTTTTTTCATGTATAAAAAACTGGTTTGATTATTGTAAACAATATAAACTCATTTTTATGTTGGTATACGAAATCATCTAGAGCGCCTGTATATTATTATTTCTCACATATGCTTGTAGCTCATCTCATGTATACTTGCAATTACGGAATGTTTAGTCGCTTATTGTTATACATGTAAAAAAAAAAAAAGTGACAAATTTGACATGATGTTTTTTTTTCCTTATTTTAGGGGTATTATGCGTGTTATGTATATGAATACAACATCGTGAGTTCATTCTTAAGATCAGTGAATACATAAAACTTGTTTTTTTTTATTTTCTTTTTCCATTAAAAGAAAATACTAAAAAATAAAATAAAATAAAATAAAATAAAAATCTTGGAAACATCTTTCAATATCTTCTGATATTTCAAACAACAAAAATAAGACAATCATCATCATTTTGAAAAACATATAAATACATGGTTGAAAACCGTTTTTATTTCCTTTTATCATATGGATCAATTCATAAAAATCATAGCGATATCAAGTGTCAAAATCAGTAAAAGCGCAAACACCAACGTTATTTTCAAAGACTTATAAAGACCAATGTTTTTTTTTTTAAAAAAACTCCATATTCCTTTGTACATTATCGTTTTCTGATAATTTTCATGTAATTATGTTATGTAACGACAAGGAATAAAATTTTCAATTAAATAAAAAAAAAAAAAAAAAAAAAGTATTTGGATTACCGTTTTGATTTTAAAATTTTTTGATTTTTTTTTTTTTTCAAAAGACTTATAAGAAATTTTTCGACCATCACTGACCAAGTCAGATTTAAAACTAAATTAAAATCATTTTTTTATTAAAAGGCACTGGCCAGTCTAACTATTATTACTTATAGGAGGGTTTTTTCTTTTTAATTCAATATAAAACGTTATTCTGAAAGATTTATATTTAATCTTTACAACGGTATGAAACAAAATATATATATTTTTTAAAATGTAACTATTTTTTTTTAAAAAAAAATGTGATTTTAAATACATAATTTTGGGTTGCTAAACTAAGAAATAAAAGATATATAGGCCACTATCCTAACGTGAAAGTATTTATTGTGATAGTGATTCTAAAGGTTTTTGACTTATGAAATATGAATTTTTATTTATTTCTTTTTTTCTTTTGCTGTAAAGCTTTAATTTTTTCTTTATCATGAATTTCGAGCAAGACTTTGGAAAGCTATTAAGCAACATAACTACCAAAAAAAAAAAAACACTTTAAACCAATTTTTTTAATTTTGTGATAGACTAACTTTCACGTAAGGTTTTGGGACCCATACATACGATGGGTAAAAACTTGACTATTGACACACCCTAACAAAACTCATAAGTTATGATTCTACCAAAAATTTATATTCAATGTTTAGCATCAAAAAAAAAAAATCAAAAATCAAAAATATCAAAAATCACTACATTTAATTGGTGGTAAAATGAATACTTTTTTTAATTTAAATTTACCATTTTGTACGTATTTTCAATCTTTTTACTTTTACCCTTTTTTTTTTTGGTCATTTTAGCCATTTTTTTAAGCCATTTTTGTCTTTTGAATAAAAGCTTTGTGTTGCTGAAATTTCACCTCATTTCTCAACATAACTGGTGAATCATACTTTTAAAATGATTCTAGATATTTCAAAGCTCCAAAGCATGATTTTTTTTTTCAGGCTGCCTGTTTTTCTCAAATTTGCTCCATATATGGATCGTGAAAAAAAAAAAAAAGATATATATATTATCACATTAACCGCTCATTTTTGCTAAAATAATCAATAGATAGAAAATCTGGTTATTGTCCCTACATCACATAGTTCTATAATTAAAATAATAATAATAATAATAATAATAATAATAATAATAATAATAATAATAATAATAATAATAATAATAATAACAACAACAACAAACATAATAAAGGGGTTAATCATTTTAGTGTTATCTCAAATAGCAAACAAAATAAAAATACATTTATGTTTATTAGTAAATAATTATGTAATAACTTTGTTACCCCACAGTTCATATCAGTCCCCAGAACTAAAAAAAAGAGAGGTTTCAAAATTTAAAACAATTCAACAGAAGTATTTTTTTTTTGATTTGTTGTTTTTTTCATTGTAAATATATTATCATGAATCCTCCTCCTTCAAAAAAAAAAACTATTGTTCAACTGGATGTGGTTGCTATTTGATGAAAAATGTTCAAGAACACCACCCCAAACAATCAAGTTTAAGCGAAGCTAAAAAACAAAAAACAAAAAAAAAAAACAGTTTTGTTACAGTCCGTGTTTTCCTCCAAGAAGAAAAAAAAAGATTTGTTTCTTTGGTGATTTTTTAAAACATTTTTTTATACGTGTGTAAAACTCTCGTTTTGTTAAAACTATTTATTTTTATCATGTTTTCAAGAAAATTATTACTATCACACAATTATTTATAAATCTCATGTTTTTTTTTTCATATAAAATATATAGATAATTTAAATAGAATTTTCAAAAGCTTTTTTAAGTGTTTTTTAAATGCTTTTTTTTTTTTGGATGTTTTGTTGTTGATGTAAAAATGTTTTGTTTTCTGTGAAATTTACATAATTCTAATTGGCTAGAATTCATATTTCAAGGGTAAACTTTCAATCAATATTTTAAAACAACATATTTACATAACTAAAAACAACAAATATATATTTATATACGAGTATTTACATTGTTTTAATCAAGCTATTGTTTATTATGCATTAATTCTTTTGTAAATTATTTTCAATTCATATTTTTTTTTTTTAGAATTTGAACAGTAAATAAAATGTAGGTTTAAAAGTTTTTCCTTTTGGTAACTTGTATTTCTTTAGTTTTAATGATAACGGTGATAGCATTAGTAGTAGTAGTAGTAGTAGTAGTAGTAGTAGTAGTAGTAGTAGTAGTAGTAGTAGTATTAGTAGTAGTAGTAGTA
>QVTG01000090.1:23329-65639 GCA_013305925.1 Geotrichum reessii
TAGTAGTAGTAGTAGTAGTAGTAGTAGTAGTAGTAGTAGTAGTAGTAGTAGTAGTAGTAGTAGTAGTAGTAGTATTAGTAGTAGTAGTAGTAGTAGTAGTAGTAGTAGTAGTAGTAGTAGTATTAGTAGTAGTAAACCCTTTATCGCTGGTTTATGCCACTCGCCCGTTCTCATCACCTCCTCTTTCACGTAACAGCCTCATGTATTTATCGGCTTTTGTTGACTGAGCCGCACGGCAATAAAAATAAAACCTTAAAAATAACATTTTGTTACCTTCCGTTTTTTCATCAAAGAGGAGTTTTACAAAAAAAAAAAACTTTCTTTGTTCAGTATATAAATTTTTTTTTTTTGAATAAAACAGGTTTATTAAAATAAAACGAGGAGAAAAAAAAAAAACATTCAAGAGGAGAAAACAAAAAAATAAAAAAATAAAAAAAAAAAAAACAGCTTTCTTCGAGAAAAGACAATTTTTTCTTATTTAACAGTCCAGTTATCCCCTTTAATTTTTTTCTATATACATTCTATATTCTTGATATTCGTTATCGTCATTATTTTGTAATTATAAAAATAAAAAACCCACGTTAAAATCTCTTATTTATTCACATAAAAACACTGCAACTTACTTCTTTTGCCAAATAATTTCTATATTTCTCATGTCTTCTTCGCCGCCATTACCCATCGAGTCCGTACCTACCGCCCACGACGATAATACCTATTCTGGTAAGGGCGGGCCTCAACTGGGCCACTCCCACCACGACTACAAATTCACCACCCACGGTGTCTCCCGAATTTATACCACCGACTCTCACGTTCACATTGGCGACCAGTCCTTTAAGCGCCATGAATTCAACCGCGCGTTTGAAGGTTACCTGAACCCCGGTTACTCGCCCGCACCGTCGCGGAAGTTTGCCAACCCTGTCCCTGTCGGCGTGGCTGGTTTCTCACTCACCCTGTTTGTTCTCTCACTACTCAACCTTGGCGCACGCGGTGGCCCCAATCCCGCTGCACTGGCCGGCCTCATGTGGTTCTACGCCGGAGCTATTGAACTGCTTGCCGGCATGTGGTGCATTGTCATTGAAGCCACTTGGGCTGCAACGCTGCTTTCTTCCTTTGGTGGCTTTTGGATTGGCTATGGCTGCATTGTTGTCGATGTTTTTGGTCTTGGTCAGTCCTATGACGCTTACGGATTAAGCCAAATTCTCGGCATGTGGATTCTGGCTTGGACTATTTTTGCATTTATCATGTGGGTCATGACTTTCAAGTCAACCTGGCCGCTTTTTATTCTTATGGGTGCCGTTGTTCTATGTTTGCTTACACTCAGCATTGCGCAGTTTATTTTGATTGATCATCCCACTCCTGCCAAGGGCCTTACCCGTGCCGGTGGTGTTTTTGGCATTATTGCTAGTGTCTTTGGCTGGTATGTAACATACGAAGGTATTTGCAGCAAGGAGAATGCTTACTTTGTTCCTCCTGTGTTTCTTATGCCTGGTGCTGTCACTTCGCTCGAAGAATAAACTTGAAGTTTATATTTGTTTCATTTTTTGTGCGTATGTGTGTGTTTGTAATTTAAAAGAAAATAATAATATAATATAATAATTGATGATGTGATGATGATATAATTATTCAAAAATATATATAACTTATTGGAACAAGATATTAACGTTTTTTTTTTTTTTTTGAAAATGGGTATATGAAATAAGTGTTTAGATTTTGATATTGGTTGAAAGTTTGTGATACTTTTGAATACTTGTGGCGTGAAAAAACACACACACACAATTCTTTGATAATTTTAATTGAAAAAAAAATATCTCTAACTCATCCAATTATTTTTTTTGTTGAAAAAAAGACTATTCAAAATTATAGAAAAAAAAAATTTTTTTTTTCTAATGATTGGTCTGGAAAATCTATTCAATGGTAGTGTTTGATAGTTTGTTTTTTCCAAAAGTTTTTTTTTATATTCAATCAGTACTTTTAAGGACTCAAACATAGCAACGTCAAGAGGCTGTGTGATAAATGTAAGAGAAGCAAGCTAAGCCCAGACCTTTTAATTTTTTGAATGTTAAGTCATTACCCGTCAATCTGAGGTCTTTGTGTTGGTCCAAAATCAACAAACGCCACAATGTAGGATCTTCAGGCTTAGTTTTCCGGCAAAAAAAAAAAAAAAAAAAAAAACACATTGTCAAACCATTCTTTAAAGACCTGAAGATTTGACCAGCCAGTAGAAAAAGCATGTGTATAATCTTAATAGGGGAAATCATCACCAAACCACTGAGCGTGAAGATTGATTTTTTTTTTCCCGTAAACACTACTAATGGCGTTAAGCGGCGACCAGCAGCATTTAACCCCGAAAAGTAATCACAAATACCTTCTTCTTTGACACGTCTCTTCTTAGCAGACTCTCTTTTTCTGTGACAGATTTATCTTGATGTATGGGTGTTTATTAATGAAGCGGTCTAGTTTTTCCTTATCAAAGGGGATCAAGTCATCACCATGCTACGCGATAGCTGCAGCAAATTGTCAAACATCAGGTTCCTAACAGACATAAAAGCACATTTTCTGTCAATAATAAATTTCACAATATTTTTTTTGTTTACAATATTATTGATTTTTTTTTCCTTTGCTGTCTGGATACCTGTTGCTCGCTTTTGACGAGTCCCGTAATGTCGATTAGAGGAATTCAACTAAGACGGTGAGCGGCATTCAAACTTGACAAATCAGCCTCTGAAAGAGCCAAATTTAAAAAAAATATATTCTCGGTCAGTATCTTTAGATTTTATAGTCAAAAATTTATTTGATTTGAATTTGATTTATAAGTGTTACGTTGAAGTGTTATTGTTATCGATGATGATTTTGATAAAGTTTAATGACCCGTGGTGTTTCAACGGGAACGGAGATGAGACTGATTACGTTATATTTTGACTGAACTTCAGTTTATCTAATCAGATACAAGTCATTTTGATATATCAATTTATTAACGAACAAGCAATCTCAATAGCTTCAATAATACAACAAAACAAAACAAAAAAGAATCCAATTATAACCCAGCCCACGGCTCATGGTAATTTGAAAAAAAAAAAATCTACAAATGCCTGAAACCCCTAAAGCGCGCTGAGAACGCTAATTTTAAGGTCTCATAGAGATAAATGTTTTTTGAATTTTATGTCTTCTTTGTATATCTTAGTTGCTATCATTTTAATTATGTAACTATGTGATGTAAAAACAATAAATAGATTTTCTATCTATATATATATATCTAAACAAAAGTTTTCAGTCAAGAGTGTTATAATTTATGCAGAATGGGACCAGATATTACTGACTGTGAACAATTTTTTTTTTTTTGGGACCACAATATTGAGACCATGATTTGGGTACCACTCACCGAATTCAAATTGCATTGAGCATATCGGAGGCTACATATATAATTGTTAATTAAAAAAAAAAATTTTTTTTGTATGTCATTTTTAATGTTGATGTGGTTTCTATTTTATTAAATCTACAAATGATTATTTTTTTTTTTTTTTTTTTTTACCTATATATACTGTACAACGAGTTAAAAATGTACAAAAAAAATTTTTTTTTCATGACGAAAATACATTGCATTGACCAAACTTTTTATATATTCATACTTTGTATATTGAAAATTGTAATACAACTATTTGATTTCTTTATATATATTTAAATTTTTTTTCTTCTTTCTTCCTTTTTTTTTTTTTCAGTTGTGTTTTACGCTTTTTCTTTAAATTGGGGGTTCAAACTTGATTACGTAGATTTTCTATCAATTCATGTAAGAAATTTGTAGGTGAGAGTGAGATAGTTTACATACAACAGCCAAAAAATTAAAAAAAAAAAAAAAAAAAAAAAAAAAACATGTATTTTACAAAAAAAAACTATTTTATTTAATAATAATAATAATAATAATAAAATAAAACAAAACCACAGGTTGTGAGGGGAGGGAGAGGCTTTGGGCTCTCGAAAGTAGGAGGAGATGTCGTGGATTCAAAAAAAAAAAAGAGCCGAAACAACATGTGCAAGAAATAACAGCAAAATGGACGAGTACCATTGGCAGACCGTAATGGTTCTATATAACAATTATCATTGTGATTGAATATATACTCGAGTTTTAAACAGTTGGTAGATTTGATACAATAATGATATTTTGGTTTGAAACAAAAAAAAAATAATAAGGGAAACAAATTTACATTCTATAACTATTGTTTTTTTTTTTTTTTTGATTGTTGTCAGATAGTTCATTGTCAATCACAAACAACCCTTGTCGGTACTTTTAGTTATCTTCATATGAAAAAAAAAGTGAAATTCATAAGTAAGAAAAAAAAAATCCTTTTTATTTGAATATATTTTTTTCCAGAATAAAAAAAGTATATAAAATATTTAATATATTCTTCTTTTTTTTCATATTTATATAAATCAATTTCTTCATATATATTTTTTCATATTTATTATCAAATTCAAAATCTCTAACTTCAAAAAAAAAAAAAAACTCTCTTTATTTTGTTCAATTTCTATTCACAATAAAAAAAAAGATATCATCATGGTTTTTGCTACTGAAGGTTTACCCTCAACTACCGCATTTGACAATGTCAATTTGGTGCTCCAAGATCCCGAGAACCGTGCCCAGGTAATTAAAGACACTGGTGCGGTTGCCACGTTTGTGATTTCCAACAAGAATAAAACTATTACGGCAACTTATACCGTTGACTTTAAGTATGAGGGTACTGTGAGCCTAGGCGAATACAAGAAGGTCAAAAATGACGACGACGACAATCCTGACGCTGAAGCTGATATTACCCTCTACTTGTCGGACGAAAGCTTTGATGATTTGGCTACCGATAAGACTAGCGCCAAATGGCTCATATTTACCGGCAAGCTTAAAACCAAAGGTAGCATATTGAAAGGTCGGGCCGTTGAAGCCGCCCTTAAGTGGGCACGCACCAAGCATGAAGAATTGGTTAAAAATGGGGCCACAAACCTGGAGGCCAATGCAGCGACAATTCCTGCAATAGTGTAAATGAAAAAACAAAATTAATATTTTTTTTTCTATATTATTATTTTTACATTAAACAAGTATATTATATATAATATCAACAACAAAAAAAAAAGACGTTAATTTTGAGATTATTAGTCTTAGAATTGTTTTTTTTTTTTAAAAAAACAATGAAAAAAATTTATACCCATTTATAAACTAAATCCATTAGTCAATAAAATTAATTGCCATGAGATTTTGACCGTCTGTAAACCTTTATACCTTTTTTTTTTCCTCAATAACTTGTAAATTATGTCAAATTTGTGTTTTTTCTTATTTTCATTGAAAAAACAAAAGAAAGTTTTCATCAGCCGCACCACCGGTTTCACACAAAAATTAAAAAAAAAAAAAAAAATCAATAATTAATAACCATTACCAAATTGTTTTTTTTTTTTTTTTTAATTGAAGATAATATGTATATTTTTTATTAAATAATAGTACTATTTATTAATCATATTAAGTGCTGTAAATAATGCAATAAAAAAAATACAGTGTAAAATTATACTGGTTGGACCGATTCTATTTTCTTTTTTTTTTTTTTACTCCTCAGTTGAGCGCTCAACAATTTCAGCCAACACAACTGAAATATCATCAGTTTTGCCACCACCTGTGGAGTACGGCGCCGCATTAAGTTGGTAAGGACACACAGCAAAATTGTCAAAAGAGCGGTCTGTAGCCATAAGCACAATGGCATCAGCGGCGCGTTGCAGCGCCCCATTACTGCTATCGTCTAAACTGGCTCCTTTAGACTCTTGAGCATCGTAGTATTTTTCTCGTAAAATGTCAGTGATTTCATTAATCCATAGATTATCCGAGACGCCGTCGGAGGATAGCAGCACAAGGTCACCAGCACGCACGGGGATAGTGTAGGGTGAAACTAGCGTTGATGGGACATCGGTCGTGTTGGTGCCCAGCTGGCGCGGACAGTTTTCTAGCTTGGGAGCATGCTCAACTGTAAACACCACTTTGCCGTCGCGAAAAACCCATATTGAGCTGTCTCCAATATTTAAAACTTCAAGATGGCTATCAGCTTTGGTATCGGTGGTTTCAGCACTACTGTCGGCGTTGTTGGAAGAGTTTGTTGATGCCTGGTCTAGTACTGCCAGAATAAGCGTTGACGAGCCAATTTCTTCTTGATTTGTTAAAATCTCTTTTGTATCAGCAAACCCATCGTCTAAAGCGTCAAGTAGATCTTTGCTCCGCGAGATTTCCACAATTTGTGATTTGCTGCTGTCGTTTTCATCATGCTCATTAGTCGTGTTGGTGGCATCGCCTGCGTGCCGGTTGAAGTTGTCAACGTAATGTGACACTGTGCGGTGTAGAATAAGACGCGACCACAGTGCGGCGTGACCACCCGTACGGTGACTCCATCCACTAACGCCGTCAGCCAAACCTAACAACTGCGTGGACCCAACCACAGAGTCTTCTCCACACGCCATTGACGTCAAGTCACCAAACTCAAGCTTATCAAACGCCTCAATTGGGATTGCATTAAGATCGTCTGAGCCTTCATCGTTGTTAGCACTAACCCCAGCTCGTGTCATTATATTAGTACTGGAGCCGTCACTGAGTGTCACTGGCTGGTCTGCTGCCGGTCCCGCAAAAAGCGCGTGCGGCAGCGCCGAATTAAGAATTGACCGCGCCGGGTTTTTACTGGAATGATATGCGTAGCCGCCAGTCACAAACTGGAACTCGAGCGTTGGCTTGGATTCTTTGGATGATTCTGCCGTGGCTGGCACAAACAGGGGAGTCACGTTGGCCTCTGCAAACGCTTTGGCACGCTCGACCGTCATGACGTGGCCGAGTGACGATGCTGAGTGTACCTCGTCGAAAAGAGCTCGGCGAATGATGGGCTTTTGCACTCGAGGAATAAAGTATGTGTTTTCAAAATCAATAACTGTGTTTTGCATGAGTTTGCGATTGTCCGAGTTGTCGCCAGCGTGGCTGCCGCTGTTACGATGCCAGTCAGGGCTGATGCCAGCAGTAGTTGTAGCAGTAGTGCTAAAGCCGTACTCAGTGAACCAGCGATTACGGTAAGGTGGGAGGCTTGAGAGGTGTTCTGAGTCTTCAGGTGGTAATTGAGGGACGTGAAAAGACGATGGTGTAGATATCAGCTGGCCCTGTGAAAGGTAGAGCGAGTCGTCAGGAAGCGTACCGCTGCTGGAGGGCGTAGGAGTGGTAGAAACGGTTTCATCACTTGTAGAAGCATGTTTAGTAGTAATATTCTGGACACAGCACAAGCGATTATGCAGGAAGGAGCGTATAATGGGGCGTCGAGTAGATCTAAGCATTATGTGACTGAAACACCGATGCTATAGAAAAACCAGAGATTATAAGAAGATGAATAACAAATTAAAGGCTATAGATCTATCTTGAAAAAAAAAAAAATTAAAAGCAGTTATCAACAAGACAATATGATATATATAGAGTAATGTTGAAGTATACGCTTTATTTTATTTTTTGTTGTTTTTGAAAACTCAAAGTTTTGAAAAAAAAAAAAAAATGTTGTTGCCTCATCGAATGGAGAAAGTGCGGGGTGGAAAAAAAAAATCTCAATGTCAGTTAATTATTATTATGAACGTACTAAGTTCAGCCATATAACATTCTATATATGTAAATGTATGTATGTTTATGAATCATACTATAACTGTTGATAGAAAAAACATTTTTTATAATCTCAACAATGTATTATAAAGAAAAAAAAAAAAGATCGAATCGTTTGTTTTTAACTAAGATGGTTTAGTTTGTAATCAAGTCCTATTTTAAACATTAAAACATTATTAATAAATCACCGATCAAAGAAAAAAAATATATATACGTATCTAACAATATCTGATCTACTGTAAAAATCAGTTGAGAAATCCCTTGCAACCTGGGGCCCCACAAAGACACGGGATCCGCTCTTCGCCATTCTGTTCCCGCTCAAACTTGTAGTCATATGTCAACTCCTCGTCGGCCGCAATGTCTCGCAGAGCATAAATCACAATTCGCTTCTGACCTTCGACCTTGATGATCTTGGCTGTACAGCTCGGGGTGCAGCAGTGGTTGATAAACCGTGCAATACCTCCGCGCTTCGTTGCGTCAATCACAGTCGACTCATCAATGCGAAATAAGTAACTCGAACCAATACCAGACTTTAAATAGTTTCGCTCGCGCCGCTCTGCCACTTTTTGTCGCACAATCTCACCCACATACTCAATAATCATTTCGTTCGCAGCAATAGGCTCAATTGCATACAACCCCCAGTTATGAATAGCAGATCGCGCAAATTTAACTGGCTTCTTGCGCTTTTTCAAGGCGTTAAACTTGAGAATGTCTGTCTCGCTGCCCAAAATCTCCTTCTGCAAACTAATGTCCGCCTGAAGTCGTCGGTTGTTGACACGGTTCATACGCGAACTCAAAGTTCCTGGCTGTTGCTGCTGTTGCTCCTTCGCGCTTCCCTCAAACTGTAGTGTATCAATAGGCTTATGAATCTTTTTCCGGTGTGGCAGGTATGCCGCTTTGTCTGCCTCGGGAATCTTAAAGTATCCATCACTTCGACTTGCGCCCGTCTTGCTTGTCCACCGCAGCTTTTCCGCAACGTCTGCACCTACTTTTGTGGGCCCAATTTGTCCGCCATTGTTGATAGACTTGATTTCCTTGTGATCCCATGCCGAAAACTGTGGATACGCCAGAGGCTCAGACTTGGTAGTCGCTAGTACGTGTCGCATCAACTGCCAGTCTTCCGAGTCCTTTATAAGCGACTGGAACCCGTCAAGATCAAGCAGTGTTTCTTCGCCATCATCACATACAGGCATCGGTTGCAAATGTGATGGTGTCCATTGTAGAACTGGATTAACAACTTCAAGTGAAATCTCGTGATCATTAGGCCGAAATACTTTAGATACAATGTCGGACATCTGCTCATCTTCTTCCTCCGACTCTTCTTCTTTTTCAGTCTTCAAAACAGGTAGTGACTTTTGTGCAACAAAATCTTTTGATTGCTCTTGTTTGATACTCTTCAGAGACTCTGATACTTTTCTTTCCAACGACAATGCCAACTTCCTTTCTAGATTGAAAGACTTTTCCTTTTTCAGAGCTTCGGGTTCAAGCTGTATCTTTTTTGTATCTGGCTGCTCGTCATCGTCTTCTTCCTCGCTCTCGGATGAAGTGTAGTCAAATACACGCAACTTGAGACTACGTTTCCGAACCAAGTTCGTCTTTTCAACTGACGACTCAACACTCGTCATAGTGTCGACGCTGTTTAAAGCAGGGGTACTGCGTTGTGATGACGACAGCTCGCTCTCATCTGAAGAACAATAATTTAAGCGGTGATTCATAGGGCGCACAGCTTTTTTTGGGCGCGCCTTGGGAATCGTTTTTGAGTGATCTTGTGAGTGTCGTTTTTTAAACCGCGGCAACGACGGTAACGCCTCACCAGTAATCGATGAAATTGTTGTTTTCTCAGTTTTATCAGTAATTGTCACCTCTGTGGCAAATGTTTCCACTTTCTTGTCGTCTAGGGTCGGCGTGACTGCTGCTGACTCCTGTTTGATATCTTGATTGATAGACTTGAAACGGTCAGGATGCAAAAATTCGTAGATCGCAGGAGCCATTACACGTTCACGAATGTCTTTCACCAGCAAAGACTGTAGCTCGCTGATAATATGAGCAGTGGCCTCACTCTTGATGCTTTTGGGCCCGTCGCGGGACGGGGGTTCACGTCGGGACTCATCAATGCCCGGCCTCACCAGCTCTTCCGATTCGCGCTCTCGGCGCTGGCGGTGCAGATCGCTTTCACGTCTCGATGACCGGCGTTCTTGCTCTCCCTCGCGACGTGAAAGCAATTCTCGCTCGCTCTTTCTTCTCTCTGAATCACGCCTGCTCATATCATCTTCCCTGCGGTCAAGACGTCGTTGCAGGCCCTGTCCATGAAAAGTCATATGCATTCTATGATATCCGTCAGGCGTTCGTAGTCCATCTAGCCTCTCAAAACAAACGAGTGCCTCGCGCGTACTGTCAAAAATAACGTAAATACCACGCGAATCATAAGTCATGTAATCGTAGCGGTAAGACTTGAATGCAGGTTTGAGGGCGCTGGGCAGAATTGAAGGTGGAAACTTGTGATCATATTTCATGTAAATAGTTGGCGCACTCGGTAGATATGGGCCGCTGGTGCTACTATTGCGCCTGGGCGAGGGTGATCGCGGTCGTAGACTTTCGTTGTTTCTGAATGCCTGTGGCCCACTTGGCGCCAAAACTTTGTTAACATCCGTTGATTTCCGGATAAGAATATTTTTCATAAGCTTCTGACCACGTTCGCCGCTTTGGTCAAAGCAGATGCGCGGTGTTTTCATGTCGATATTAATGGTATTAGCACTCTGGATCAACTTTTTGGCGTGTTGATTAGATTCTTCAGTGGAGCCTTTGTATCGGAGATGCCACAGTCCGAGAGATGCACCACTACTAGGGTCCTTGAGCATCTCTAAATGTTCAATATTTCCAAACATCTGTAATTTAGCAGTTAAACTCATTTTTTTAGTTACCGTAGAAAGTCCGTAGATCAGCACCTGCGTAGGAGGCGGAGGAACAATACTGTTTTCATCTTTCTAATGAAATGGTTAGTACCAAAATACACATCCAGTAAGCTCTTTTATACATACTTGAAACTTAGGAACCGGGAGCTTGAGAACTAACGCTTTTTTGCCTTTTGAGACTCTAATATATCGCGTGTTTCCCTCAAAACGCGGATCGGCAGGGGCTGCTGAATTTTTTCCGTCGTAACGAACTATCGGCTTCGACCCTTTAGATTTTGATTTTGATAGTTCAGGATCATAAATAGTTTGATATGCACGATACTTTTGACGAATATCAGGTAAGCTTGATAGGGCTTTATGCTTTGTATCGCTGGTAGATGAACCAGTAGATGCCAGTGATGGTTTATTTGGTAAATGTGATGCAGGAGGAAGGCCACCACCATTAGTGTTGCAGGTAGCAGAATCAGGCACACTCAATAGTCTTGCTGGTCGAGAATGCGAAGAAGAAGAAGATGATGATGATGATAATCGTCGTGAACCATTAGCGCTTCTAGGCGTAACACGATCAGGAAAAAATGTCGCCATAGAAGAAGACGAGGTAGGCCTCGATGGAGCCGTGGACCATTGTCCCGATAGTGGCCTCTTCGACATGGCTTGTGCCTAGTTTATTTATTTATTTTTTGATAATTAATAATGAAAAAATAAATAAATAAAACCCTAGTTAGTTTGTTTTTGACAGAATTATTGACGCGTTCCAGGTGATTTTATTTTGTGGACAGAGAGATTGGTCTCTTACGCAGGCTTTTTATCGTATTGAGGCGGAATTTGTTTACAATAATGACAAAAACAAAAAAAGAGACCCTCAACGCGAAAACAACCAAATTATACTAAAACAAAATAAGGAATAAAAAACTAAAAAAAAATGAATAAATAATATATTTTTTTAAAAAAAAAAATGCAAGAAGGAAATTTACTTCTATCCAGAAGTAGCGTGTCTAGTAGTGTAGCACGATCTGAAAAAAAATAAAACAATTTGTCTGAGAATGCCTAGAGTATCAAGATGAGTGGGAGGGAAAAGAAAAATTCATAAGAAAAAGAAAAAAAAAAAAACAGGGCAGGGGATTTCACGTATGACAAAGCAAATCAATGTATATTACACATAAATTAACTGATATTACGTAATTGAAATTTGGCTTAAAGCGGAAAATCAGTACGTGATGCAATTTGTTCAAAAATTCGCGCATGTCAATATGAAATGCCAGTTTTTGTTTTCCAATTCTATCTAATTAAAAAGAATAATACGCGTTTGGCATGGAGTTGCATTTGATAAGTGTAGATAAATAGAATATCTGTTTATTGTCCTTACATTACATAGTTACATAATTGAAATAATAATAACAAAGATATACAAAGAAAACAGGGAATTTAAAAACATTTATCTCTATGAGACTTTGAAATTAGCGTTCTCAGCGCGCTTTGGGTGTTTCAGACATTCGATGGCGCCGAATTCTCCATCAAATAATACATGTGCTAAGGGCAAACTATTTTCTTAAGTCAGTTTTTTTTTGATTTTTTAAGTAAATTAAAAGTTTTGATACACAAATTTTTCATATGCTTATTGTAACTTCCAAATACCAAAAATTCCATGTTAGACTGTTATCTATGACCTTTAATGCCATGTAAAAATAAAATAAAATTAATCATATATAAACTTGGTTTTGAGAAAATAAAGTTATGGATACTCAGTTTGTGATCATTTCAGAATACTATTGAAATAAATGTAGATAGTATTTTAGAGATTTAGAAGACTGAAATTTTTCATATATATATATATATAGTCTTGATATTTAATGAACTTGGCAATTTTTATTCAAGTTTACGTATATCAAAAAAAAAAAAAAAAAAAAAAAAAGATGGGCAGGGTTTACCAAACTTTTTCTATATTAATGAAATGTTTTTGTACTTACGTATTTTTCCCACTAGATTTTTCTTTTTTGTTTTTATTTTTTTTTTTTTTTTTGTAATTGCATATATAATTCAGAAATAATCTCGTAATTAAAAATTGATTCAATACAAATTAAAATTAAACTGACAACATGAAAGCCAACTCGAGGTGCAATTGTAAAATGATCTTTTTTTTCTGACTTTTTTTTTTTTCATAAAAACAAAAATGTTAAATTTTACTGACTTGTATAAAAATGGGTGTTTTGAACGACTAGAAAAGATTACAACTTGTGAAAAACAATTGTCTAGTTCCATTGTTAATAAGAAATATTAAATATTTTGTTTAAATATACAAAGAAAGAAAGAGAGAGAAAAAAACACCCACACACGTTTATATCAATTAACACGATTCCAAACTTGAATGTAATATGCGTTTTTCTCGTCTTATTTATAAGCTAGATCTAAATGGAATCCCAAAGCCTAAGAAGATGGCTTTAACAAAAAACCAGGCTGATTGTTATACTTTTTTTGTTTGCCCCGGTCAGCATGTGTGCGTGCTTGCCACTCTTCATACCACTTCTTATCACCAGTTTACTCAAAAGGACATTGTCATGACAATTGCAACTGGTTCTACTATACACGTTGTTACAAACATTGAAGCCATAGAAATGAAAAATGATATAAATCAGGTACATTTACTTGGTACTGAAAGTAAAAAAACTGTTTGTCGCAGCCGCCCTGGCGTTGTGATAAAACCAGGAGAAACATTGTCTATTGATGCAGCCAAATTTTTTGTTCCAGAAGAAGTGGCATATTGTGCATCGTCGTCAAAAATTATTCCACATATTACGCTACAGCCCAATGAGACTTTTACTATTACAGTTGTTTGATCCCAAAAAAAGTAGCACTAATTGATGAATAATAAATAATAATCATAGTGATCTATAGAAGAAATTTCTTTTGTAATTGTATTTTAACATGTCTTTTTCATTCACACAAAGACATTGTTAAGATGAAAATAAAAGCAATTAAATAGTAAAGAGAAAAAAGGAGAGAGAGAGAGAGGGAGAAGGAAGGGAGGGGGGGAGGTTGAAGCTAAAATAGATTGAGATAGACATATCACAAATGCTGTTAAATTTATCTTTGCTTGTTTTTTTTATATTTTCAAATAGTCTCCGTGATGCTCTGATGCAAGGATTTAAGTAGTCAAATCAAATAACAATATTTTTTTTTGATATCCAATAATTAGAAAAGATAATAGCCATAATCTAACTTAACGTTTTTTAAAAGCCTTAAACATACGTGAACACGAATTTGCATGTTTGGTTAAAAGCTTGTCACACATTCAAGTTTGATTACAGTTATAAAACTAAGGAGAAGTTGGGACTTAACCGATATTACTTGAGATAGTAATAGATAATTATTTATGTAAGCAAGACAATTAACCAATGCGAATTAAAAAAAAAAAAAAAGAACGAAAACTACCACTATCAACAACAGGTCCTTGTCAACATCCCAAGAAATAGAAAATTAAAATATCATTTAGAAAGACGATTGACATGATCACAACAATGATGCTATTTCAATTTTTTTAAAAGTCATATATTTCAAATTATAAAATACTTTTACGTCTGTGGGCGAGGCTGATCGGAAATTTATGGTGGTTCATGGATTATAATCTCTTAAACAATTGCTGTATTTTTTAAAAAAAAAAATAAGTCTAAAAAAGTCTTCAAAAACATTATATCACCTTGAAATAATACTAATAGAATCATATTTGAATTTTTTATTTGAAAATTTTATGAACGGTTACTGAATTATTATTATTTTTTTAAAAAAAAAAAAGAAACTGGATAAGTAATAACTGATATCAGACAAACTTAGTCTATGAAAATAAGTATCCTAATTATGAACCATAAATAAAAATGAATATTGTTTATTTTAATAATTTCTCATACGTTTATTTAATATTTCTATTATTTGAATTTACAAAATCTCAAAAGTCACAAAAGTCACGGGCTTACGGAGCAGACAGATTTTCCCAGGGACACAAAATTTAAATACAATTTGTCTTTTAGCCATTGTTGATAGGCTTGTATCATTCAAGTTCATAACCTGAAATTTATTATGAATATGCTTGATTGTGAATTTTTTATTGACAACCTAGGTTAAGAAATTGATATCCAGTAAGAATCTACTACATCCTAATCATTTCATAACCGCCAAAAACACAACGCTATACACATCAAAAGCCATCTAGTTAGCACGGTTAAACATTCATTACTGAATACTACATGGCAATTCAGGTATAAAATCTAACTCCGACCTACTAACAAAATCCTCTACAGTTTGTTAGATAACTGCAATATATACATGGACCATAAATAAATATCACGTGGTATTCGGGTATTTTTTTGCGTTATGGGCTAAGCATAATAAGAACTTTCGGATAAATGAAACTAATTACTATGATTCAATCAGAAATGAAGAAAAGATTGGCATATATAAAAAGATGGTATAGATAACAAATTACTTATTACTTTCGTATAATTGTGAGTTTTTACCTCCTTTTTTTTTTGTTCTCCTCATCGCTGACATATATTACTTTTAAGACAAAAAAGCAATAAAAAAACTCGCTTAAAGACGGTATGGTAATTTTTTTTTTTTTTTTGGCAAACACAAGAATGATGATTACCAATAGATGTAAAAAGTTGATAAGGGGAAAACCGGATCCGAAATATAAAATAAATACCCGGATTTTCACACACGCATGCTTCAAAAAAACTACAAATTTAATTATCATCTGTCTCAATCCAAAAAAAACAAAGATCTCAGTTTTTGTTAACTGAGTGTTAAATATAATACTTTTGAAAACCATACTCTTCTCGTAAAACACAATGTCAGTATAGAACACAATAAAAGGACCAGAAGAAATAAGCTGTGTTTTTTTTTTTTAATAAAATTAATTATCATGTCTTCAAATATTGTCTTTGACTAACCCACATTATCACCTCTTTCTCCGCGCAGATATACATTTACATGTAAAGTGTTTCAATTTATAATAAATCTGTTTACTTTTTTTTGACAAAGGATACATTGATAATCCAATTACAAACAATCATATACCCTTGCCCTTTCCTTAAGACCGTAAAAATCTTACCTAATCTTCAGAAGCTTGTGTAATTGAATATGTATTACCTAATATATAATATGTTTTTTAAAGTTTTTTGGAAAATATTAACGAATGAAAGAAAAAAAAAATCAAACATATTATTAACTAGATTTAGACGCTCTTATAGTAAGTAGGCGCATGGGGCTTTAACAAAGTCTTACAAGCTTCGATTCAGTTTTGGACGGTTTAATTTACCATATCAAGCAATAACCATTACCCCTCAATTTTAGCTTAGCTAAGCCTAAAAAAACAAATCTTTGCGCTTGATTTTAAAAAAAAAAAAAAAAAAACGTGAATTCATTATTTTTTATTATTTTTTTTGGCTTTTCGTAAAATCTCCCATGGATCCGAATTACCAAGAAAAATGAATAATCTTGATACATTATGTAATTTCTAACATTTTACGTAATTGTTCTGTTGACCCTGAATAAGGGATACTGTTCAAATCGAGTAAAAATACAAAAAAAATATATAAAAAAAAGGCGGGGTAAAAGTTCCTAAAGTCCTACTGATCTGACAGTAAGCTAGATAACTTATTACTATTATCATCATGATCCAAACGATTGTTATCATAAAAAAACACGGTTTCAAACAAATTTCATATTCCGTCGAGGCTGATAGAAAGAGAGGGGGGACCCACAAGTTTAAGCATGTTACAAAGTGTTTAGTGCAATTGTAACAAAACTTCCATACTTCTAATATATGTTTGACTATAGTATACCTGTCACTTTTCTTTTTACTAAATGATAAATTTTTTTTTTTCCATAACCATTTTCAAAAATTCCATACTTCAATAACTCTATTTTTTTCATAAAGGTTTTTGGATTCTTTATTTCACTTGGTGGCTAGTATAAATAGCAATCATTCTGTCTAACGGAATCAATTTTTTTTTTTTTTAATTTCTTTCTAGTATCATCATTCCTTTTCATAACTATTCAAAATAATGTCTATTGCCAGAACCTTCAACCTTGCATCCAAGGCCATCAGAGCCTCTCCCTCCAAGTCTGTGGCTTTCAACTCCATGAGACTCTACTCTACTCAACTCCCTCTGTCTATTCCAGTCACTCTTCCCAATGGTCTCAAGTATGAACAGCCTACCGGTATTTTTATTAACAACGAGTTCAAGCCCTCGATATCCGGAAAAACCTTCAAGGTCGAAAACCCTTCTACTGAAGAAGTCGTTGCTGAGGTTTACGAGGGTGACGTCGAAGACATTAACCTTGCTGTTGATGCCGCCGAGAAGGCCTACAAGACCTGGTCAGTTCTTCCTCCCTCTGAGCGTGGCCGTCTTTTGAACAAGCTCGCTGACAAGATTGAAGAGAACCTCGAGCTGCTTGCTTCAATTGAGTCCACAGATAATGGTAAGGCTATTGCTCTTGCTAGAGGCGATGTTGCTCTTGTTGCAAAGGTCATTAGATACTACGGTGGCTATGCCGACAAGATCACTGGTACTGTCATTGAGACCAATGATGGCCACTTTACCTACACTCGCAGAGAACCCATTGGTGTCTGTGGTCAAATTATTCCTTGGAACTTCCCTCTTCTCATGTGGTCTTGGAAGATTGGTCCTGCTCTTGCCACTGGTAACACCGTTGTCCTGAAAACCGCTGAGTCCACTCCCCTTTCCGCTTTGCTTGCATCCAAGTACGCTGCTGATGTTGGCATCCCTCCCGGTGTCCTGAACATTGTTTCTGGTTTTGGTAAGGCTGGTGCTGCTTTGGCCAACCACACTCGTGTCAAGAAGGTTGCTTTCACTGGTTCTACTAACACTGGTCGTGCCATTCTCAAAGCTGCTGCTGAGTCCAACCTCAAGAAGACCACTCTTGAGCTTGGTGGTAAGTCTCCCAACATTGTCTTTGCTGATGCTGATATTGGCAAGGCCATTGAGATGACCAACCTTGGTATTTTCTACAACTCTGGTGAGGTTTGCTGCGCTGGTTCTCGTATCTACGTCCAGGACACCATCTACGATAAGTTCTTGCAGGAGCTCAAGGTCCGCTCTGAGGCCAACAAGGTTGGTGACCCCTTTGACACTGAGACTTTCCAGGGTCCTCAAACTTCCAAGACTCAGCTTGACAAGATTCTCAAGTACATTGAAATTGGTAAGAAGGATGGTGCCACCCTTGTCACTGGTGGTAAGCGTCTTGACCGTCCTGGTTACTTCATTGCCCCTACCGTCTTTGCTGATGTTAAGGAGGATATGCAGGTTGTTAAGGAGGAAATCTTTGGCCCCGTTGTCACCGTTTCCAAGTTTTCGTCCGTTGACGAGGTCATTGAACTGGCCAACAACTCTGAGTACGGTCTTGCTGCTGGTATCCACACCCAGGATGTTAACAAGGCTATTGATGTGTCCAACCGTCTTAACGCTGGTACCATCTGGGTCAACACTTACAACAGTTTCCACGAGGCTGTTCCCTTCGGTGGTTACGGTCAGTCTGGTATCGGCCGTGAGATGGGTGAGCAGGCTCTTGACAACTACACTCAGGTGAAGGCTGTCAGACTTGCCATTGAAAAAAAGTAAATATAACCTCCTTATGAAATGACGAATATTGTTTAGATTGAAATAATTAAATGAATTATGAAATAAAAAATTTTTTCATGTAAATATAACGTTTTTTTTTCTCTTCACTACAAGATGAGATTTATTTTTTTGACAGTAATATTTTCAAGTTCGATATTTGTAATTTACCAGTGTAATGTTGGCAAATTAGAATTTTTACACCAATTGAAAAATATTAACTTTGAACTGTACGTAATATATATATATATTTAGTTTAAAAGTTTGACGTAATTTGATTGTCACCTTCATCGGAAAAACACAATTTTTCTTAACCAATCATTACATGCCATGTCTTGGCATAACCCGGATTTTTCAAAGTTTATTATCATTATTATTTATGTGAGACTATTTAGGCGACAACGACACGATTTTAACAGATGACAGTTTTCGATAGTGCCAAAAAAAACATAAATTACAAAAACTTTTTTTTTTTTTTTTTAATTCATGACTTATTTTAATTATCTATATGGTTCTTTTTATAACTAATAATTAGGTATGAGAAACAAAAATAAATAAATAAAAATAAACTGATTATAATAAAAACATTAAATTGTAATTGGTCAATGAATAATAAACTATATTTCATCGCATTCAAGTATGGAGTAAATCAAAAATATACAAAAAAGGGCGCTTTGGATAACATTGTTATAAGGCCTTACCAAACAATCAGGTAAAAAAAAAAAAAAAATTCAAGAAAATTAACATTTTATGATTGAGTACTGATAATCTGATAATACTAATACCACTCTGATTTTGACTCTTGTGATTCTTCAAAAAAAAAAAAAAAAAAAAAAACAGATAAACACACACATATATACATGTATATGATCAAGAAAAAAAATAGTGTTAAAAATTATTCTTTTTTTTTTAACATTAAACATTCATTAAAACGATGTGCAAATGAAAAAAACATGAAAGCATCTCGGTCTGATCAATAAAAAACAATCGTTTCATTTGATTGTTATAATTGATTTTTTTCTAATACTTGGTTTTGTAATTGTTTGATGTAAATAAAATTAAAATAAAAATCAATATTAATTTATAAAACTCTTTCCCAGTTGAGTTCTTGATTTAATTCAATTCATTTTTTTTTGGATGCAGCCACTGTTATTATTACTATCTTGTTTATTTAGGTGTCTATTGCAACTATATACTTCAAAGACACCAGTCTTACCCGGGTCATGAGCAATTTTGTAATGCGCCTGTATCCGTAGGCACAAAAATTTGGGAAGGCCAGAATTCTCTCATGAGCCGCAATACCGCCTTGTTTTGGCCGTGAGGAGGCCTGTTAGGCTAGTTTGATTTTTGTTTTTAAAACACTCTGAAGACTTTTCAGTAATGGTTTTAGAAATTGACCAAAAACTGATGTGCTTTCTTTTGTTAAAATTTTATAGCGATACTGCATGCAATTTTTAGTCTCTGCTAACTACACTTTATACAATTCTCTTCTTAAACCCTGGCAAGGTTTGTGAACTAAGATGTTTTGTAATGTATCTAATCAGTAATTATTTTTTTTAAAAGAGTTTTTATAAAATTTTTAGTTGTATCATATATTTTATTCATACATTTTTCTAAATTACATGTACTTTTTTTTTTTTTGGCATGAAAGGCTAATCTTTGAGGGCTTGGAACGCCCTGTAAATCCTTGTAACATTTTTCAGGTTTTTAATTAGACAGTCAACTAAAACTTCAATTTTTTTTGTAAACGTAACTTTGTATTGATGAAGAAAAAAAAATAATTTTAAATTGTCAATAACAGACTGTGTAAATTTGAATTGGATTTGACATAGAGTTTTCTACTGAGAAATTACCTACACATGTTAGAGGTACTTATAACGCTGTTATATTGTATTATTATTTAAACTTTTTTGTTTTTTTTTCCCCATTAAACCTATTCAACCACCTTCACCGCTTTCTTTTGAAATCATACAAAATACTATTTTTCGAATTCCTAATGTGCAAAAGCTAGAACCAAAAGCTCGAAAAGACTAAGACGACTGAAAAATGAAGAAATGCACACACAAGATTTTTCGACCAGCGCGTTTGTCGACTGATGCAGCATCATTGATATTTGCCTCGAGTCTGAGTAGAGTGAGTAATATTTTTCCCAACCCAATAGTTTTGTTACAGAGCCGATACCAATGTAAACATTTAAAAGATAGAGGTTTTCACAGCAAAGGTGGCAGTGCCACAGCTGGTGATGTAATCACATGTGATGGGTGGAATCAGCTACGACACTACTCGACTCAATCCGCCGCTGAATCATCGACTACTTCAGTCCCACGGCAACGCACCGTGAAGAAAAAGGGTGTTAAAAAGGAAGTCTTTTCATACTCAGATTTTATGGCAACTGATATAAAGACAACTTTAGTTCCCAAGCCTGTATCGCCTGCGTCAATTATAATAGACACTGAAATCAATGATGCTATGACTTCTAAACCGATGAAAGATTCTCAAACTACGACAGGTTGTACAGACGTGGGGATCAGCCTTGAAGACCGCGGGGCAAAGCCGTTGTCTCTGATGGAGCAGATCCGAAAAATTATGGATGATAATTCTGAACATGTTGTACTCACAGAGGTTGGCTCCTTTTATGAGGTTAGTACTGTTTATTTATTTTTATTTCTATTTTTTTTATTTGAAAATCTTTTCATTTTTTACTTACAGAGATCAATTGACTAACTCAGGTATGTTCTAATGTTATAGCTTTACTACGAACATGCAACGCTATATGGCCCTCAACTGGGAATCCGCACAACTACACGTAAGATCCGTGGATCTTCGACTTCCAACACTGCAAACAAAGCGCAAATACCCATGGCTGGCTTCCCTTCTTCACAGCTTGATAGATATTTACGCCAGCTTGTTCAAGATCTTAAAGTGACAGTCGCAATTGTTGATCAATTCGAGCGCTCTGAAATTCAGGACGGCAGCTCCGAAATGAAGTTTGACCGCAAAGTCTCGCGTATTGTAACACCTGGTACTCTTGTAGATGAAAGCTTCATTGATTGGGAATGTAACAACTTTTTAGCCGCTGTCAGTATACCTGACTCAGCACTAACAGAAGCTGGTGCGCTGACACCAGAAACTCTAGTTGGTATCGCATGGATTAATCTAGGACTGGGCAGTTTCTATGTTCAGACTTCAACTCTGGCTGAGCTTTCTACCGACCTTGCACGAATTGGCCCAGTAGAAGTAGTCATTGACAAAAAGCTACGCGAACGTGCAACATCTACTGACCAAGGGCTAGTGGAATCTTTTGCAGGCTACAGCCCGCGCTTCGAATCATTTCCTGCTCGTACACAGTTACATCAGTATCTTGATATGTTTGATGAACCGTCTGCTGCACAGGCCCGTTTCCAGTTGGAAAATGGGGCTATCTCTAGTAGTTCAGGCAGTAATAAATTTGCGGGGCATGAGCGACTGGCAATTTTGGGTATTTTAAAGTATATCCGTGAGCACTTGCCAGAGACAGATGTTAAAGTTGCACTGCCAGCGCATGTACGCGCTACAGGCCTCATGAAGATTGATAGCAGATCTCGTGCAGCGCTTGAGCTGACCCGCGCCTTACGGGGCAGCCGCACTACGTCGACTCGAGGAACACTTCTTGCGGCATTGAAACGTACTGTGACCGAATCAGGCACGCGTTTGCTCAGTGAATGGGTCACGCAACCTCTGACTGATGTTACTGCGATAGAGGCACGCCAGGAAGTAGTTCAGGCATTGCTTAGTGACCCAGGCCGTCAAAAACGTTTAGAGGTTGTACTTGCGGGGCTTGGTGATCCACTTCGTATCCTCCAAAAACTTGGTCTTGGAAAAAGCGGTGTTGGCGCGCGTGATTTGCTTGTTATTTCACAAGACCTTGGGCTCATGGAACAAGTGCGTAACTTGATTTTGGAATCTTCAAATAAAACTGAGACTACGTTGAATGAATTGGTGGAGGGTATTGATTCGTGTAAAACTCTAAGAATTGGAATTTTGAGCAAATTGAATGAAGACCTTTTGTACTCAATACCAGACCAAGCTTCATTAAATAATAACAATGAAGCCCAGCTTTCATCTACTCCTGCTGCGGTACCTGAAGCTAAGTCTGAGTGGGTTGTCAAACCCACTGCTTCTGCTGCGCTAAAATCTCTTCACAATAATCTTGAATTATCCATCCAGGCTCAAGATAAATTGATTGAAAATCTCAGAACAAAGTATGCGCGTTTTAAGCTTGAACTTAAATGGAGTCCAGGATTAGGTTATCATGGACATCTAACTGGTAAACTGAGCGAGTTAAAAGGGGATGATGACCTGTTTTCGCATGTGCTGACTCGTCACACAAAAACGCTTTCTTTTCGCATTCCTGCATGGTCTCGTCTTGGTGAAGATACAGATTTAATTCGTTCTAAGATTCGAATTGAGGAGCGCAAGGTGCTGACACGACTTTGCAATAAAATGTTTAAACTTAAGCATCAGATTCGGAAAAATTGTGGCATCATTGACCAACTTGATGTTCTCAATTCGTTTGCTAATCTTGCGCGTGAGTGCAACTTAGTACGCCCGACCATTATTAATGAGCCGAAGACGGTTATTCAAGAAGGTAGGCACTTAGTAGTTGAAGCAGGCCTAGCGCGCCGGGCTAGCTCGTTCGTTGCAAACGACTGCAAGCTTGTAGATGAAAACAACGTTTGGGTCATAACTGGCCCCAACATGGGAGGTAAAAGCACATTTTTACGACAAGTTGCGTTGATCTCAATCCTTGGACAGATAGGTTGTTACGTACCTGCTGACTACGCGATACTTGGCGTTGTTGACCAAATATTTTGTCGCGTAGGTGCTGGTGATGATCTATACCATGATCAGAGCACATTTATGGTTGAAATGCTTGAAACCACAAGTATTTTACAAAACGCTACGCCCCAATCGTTGGCAATTCTTGATGAGGTGGGTCGTGGAACCAGCGGTCGTGACGGCCTTGCAATAGCATATGCCACGCTCGTACATCTCTGCACTGTTAATCGTTGTCGCACGCTTTTTGCTACACATTTTGGGCCTGAACTGCAACAGCTGTTGGATACTATTGGCCAGGAGCAGCAACAAAAACAGGCTGACGGTAACTTAGCAAAGAAGAGTCCTATCGGATATTATTGTACTGATATCGAATTTTTTGATGAGAGTTCTGCTATTGCTGGCCCACTGTCGAGTGGAGAAAGACATGTAGCTGCTGATAGTTCACTGACACGGGCATTTGCATTCAGCCACCGGCTACGGCCTGGCGTGGCTACCAATTCGCATGGGTTGCGGATCGCTGTTATGGCTGGATTTCCGGGAAGTGCGGTTGAACTAGCACAATCGGCAATGTTACAGCTAGATCGTGTTGGGGCGAACAGCCACATTGTGTAGATGCGTGGCGAGAGTAAAAAAAAAAAAAAATAGGCGAAACAAACATGATGATCTCTATGCTACTTGACTACCCGTATGGACACATGAAACTATCGATTTGTTGAAAAGTCGGGCCGTTGGCTCCTGTTCACGTGATATGATATTGTTTCGAATTTCAGTGACGTTTTGGGGTGTCTGTTTTGATTTTGAAGCTCTCGGGGATACCATTCTGTCAAAATGGAACTCTCGTCAGTTAGACTGATCAGATAAAAAGTTTTCAATTTCAAAATCTCAATAACCACGACTTTTTTTTTTCTTGTTTCTTTTACTAGCTAGCTTTTTATTTCTTCTTTTAAAATTTTTTTTTTTTCACTTTTCCTTTTTTTTTTTTTTTGCCATTTTCTTTCTGTTGCGTTCATCTGGTTAATCTTCATTCTTTTGTGTTGCTTTTACTCAGACAACTCTTACATTATGTCTGCGTCAGATTTGAAAACCCTCCAAGAAATCACAGTCGCGGGCAAGCCCCATCGAACGTGGGCTGGTACCTTTTTTTGCAAGCCCGAACGCTATCTTCAACCTGAAAACATTGACCAAATCAAGCTCATTGTCAATGAGGCTCGCCGTCAGAAGAAGACCATCATGATGACTGGCTCCGGTCACTCACCTTCACACCTTACGATGACCAATGAGTGGCTTGTCAACCTTGACAAGTTTAACAAACCTGTTGAGTTTAAGCCAGATCCCTCCGGCAAATTTACTGATGTTACACTCGAGGCTGGTATTCACATCTATGAAATTAACGGTTTACTAGCTGCTAATGGTCTCGCTGTGCAAAACCTAGGATCTATCTCTGATCAATCTATTGCTGGAATTATTTCTACAGGTACTCATGGCGCCACCGCGTACCATGGTCTTGTTTCACAGCAGATTGTCGATCTTACCCTTGTCGTGGCATCTGGTGAGCTCATCAAGTGCTCGCCTCGGGAAAATCCTGATTTGTTCCGCGCTGCCACGCTTTCTTTAGGCAAGATCGGCTTGATTGCTTATGCTACCATTAGAACTGTTCCTGAATACACTATTCACTCTAAACAGGATGTCATTGCTTTTGATCGTTTTGTTGAAGAGCTTTGGCCAACCTTTTGGACCTCTTCGGAGTATCTCCGAGTCTGGTGGTTTCCCTACACCAATCGGTGCATCATCTGGCGCGCTACCAAATCGACCAAGCCACTGTCAGCGCCTAGAGAGTCTTGGTATGGTACATCTCTTGGTAGATTATTTTACCAAACACTATTATGGATTGCCGTCAATATTGCGCCTTCTTTGACCCCTGCCATTGAGTCCTTTGTGTTTGACAAACAGTATGGTAAGAAGGAGACTTATGGAATTGAAGGTGCTGCCTCAGAAGCTGTCCAGGGCAGTGTTGAGGGTTTGAATATGGACTGTCTGTTTTCTCAGTTTGTTGATGAGTGGGCCTTACCTTTAACCGAGGGCCCCAAGATTCTCTATCAACTCCGTGATAAGATTCTTGAGGCTGCAAAGAATAAGGAATTTTACGTTCACGCGCCCATTGAAGTGAGATGCTCTAATTTGACTACGTCTGGTTCTACTGAAGAAATCAATCCCGATGATTACAAATCTACTAAAGAGGGTCAATGGGGTGCGATTCCAGGAAACAATCTGAGTCCATTCCTAAACCCTGCGCCTCCCCGCCCCTACGCCCCCGGTGTACAAGGTGAGGTCTCTAATGAAAACTTAACCCTTTATATCAACGCAACTATGTATCGTCCTTTTGGTTGGAACTCGCCTATTGACAAGTGGTTCCGCTTTTTTGAAGACACGGTTTACGCAGTTGGAGGTAGACCTCACTGGGCAAAGAACTTTTTGGGTAATCGCGTTGTTTCGCATGCCACTAAAGACGGTGAAATGCGCGGTCTTGCACCTCAGGTTGAGGGCTTTTTTGGCAAAAATCTTGATGAGTGGAAGCGCGTTCGTGAGGAGTATGATCCCGAGGGCGTTTTCCTCGCTGGTAAAGACTGGGCTATTGTTAATGGTCTTGTGTAAACATAACAGATACTGTCCTTGTAAGTTATACACAACTTGTTCTTTTTTTTTTTTTGTTCAAATAGTTTTTATACACATTTAAATTATTCATACAGTTCATTAAGTTGTACAGTCTTTAGATTGATGCTTGGCTTGCTGGAACAATGCGCGAGTTGTACAGGGTCCACACACAGCCGCTCGTAGAGTCCAAATGCTGACGCAAAAGTATTCTTACCCAAATCGACGTGCCAATGGATGATAATACAGGTTGCAGAGCTCGAGCCGCGCGCGTGGGATCTGCAGCCGCGTCTCTCGCGCGCAAGCCCAAAAAGTATTCAGCTTGCTCTCCCATGCATTTAATCGGCATCACGACGGAGTCCTGGCCTTCTACATACAATGTGAAGTTGTATCTGCTGCAAGTACTGTCACTACCGCCGTTGTGAATGGGAATGGTTGAAGTAGTGTTACTTGTTTGAACGTTCTCTGTGATCCAGTCTGTTGGACTTGAAGGAAGAGTCCGAATGATCTTGCACAATATCACAAAGTATTTATTATCAAACTTGCGGAGTCCATTCCCTCCGCGATAGCATGGACCTAGCCCGTCGGGGTGTTTGCCATTTTTTGTTTCTATAAGTGGGCTGATGGTGACAGGCGGGTACTTTCTTTTTTTCATAACAGGGACGTCAGACTTGACTTTTTCTGATTCTGCAGAGACCGACAAAATGGTATCGTTGTCAATCTCACTTTCATATCCGCGTTTTAATGACTGTAGACGTTCTTTTCCCTCGAGATCAGTCCGCGTTAGAAGCGATTGGGGCGCGTCGTAAAATGATTTGTCAAGCACCATAAAAGTAGGTTCGCCGCGGCGGTTTCCCATGCCAACGGGAGGCACGCCGCCTGCACGCGACAAATGGTTGTGATCTGCCGAACACCCGCCGCGTTGGCGACCCGGAGCATTATGCATGTGGGTGCGTAAGTATGCTTCACGGCGTGCTGCAAACTCCTCCTCGAGCGGGCCTGGTGGGCCATGAATAAGCTTAATTGATGCCGCGTGCAAAGAACGTCCGTTAATCTGTGCTTCTATCTGTCTTGTAGTGCCACTGTCTCTATCAGAACCTGAATGACGGCAAAATGAGACGTTGGAAAGATGTAACAAGTCACCTGCCACAATCTCTTGGGTGTTGAATGGTTGTCCCGCTTGATCCCATATCCGCACATAGAGTGCCGTGTCCTGAAAGTCACAGCCGTATGGGGTTGCAAAGGCTGTGCACCCAAGAAGATCATTGCGTGTATAGTCTGTAACTTGTAGTAAAGCCGTGGGCTTGCCGTTTCCCCAGCTTCGTAGTGTCTTCTCAGTACCAAGATACAGATCAAGGTCTTCTTGTTCCATACGGCAATTGTTGTATACCCATAGTACTTCAACCACGAGTGAAGCTTTTACAAGACCGTGGTTAAACGCAACATTGCCAGGATCTGACAAGAACCGCGACGTTTCCGTCACATCTGAAATTTGCACAAACTCATTGTTGTTAATATCAGCCTTGTCCATGTCTAGGAACTGAAGTCCGCGGAGCCTTTTTAGTAGATTTATGCACTCCCTAGTAGTTTTATTTGAAAGGACTTTTCCGTGCTTGCATTGATAGATTCGAAGGATCTTGTTCATGTTTGCCTCTGTAAGAGGATCTCCAAAATGGTGTTCTTTTGGGTACACAACAATTGTTGTAATGTACTTGGAAACACCTGTATATCGCCTATTCTGTGTTAAGTTTTCACGCATTACTCCTAAATTGAGCACTGCAACGGTATCTCCTTCATTGATCTCAATTCTAGACAATGTATCATAGTCTTGAAAGTCACGAGCCATAATAGACACGGGGTAGTCTAGATACCCAGTTGAATTATTTTCTGTATCTTGAGCATTCATGAACAGCACAATTTTTTTTGAAGATTTGAAAAAATGGTCCTCTTTGCGGCGCACAATTCCTGCAACGTGCGTGACCATGTACTCGCGTTGTGTCTTGTATTGCTGAGTCTTATACTGTTCGGGATCAATCTCTTCGTCTACACCAAGCTTGCTAAGAGGGGTGAAACCAGGTGGCATCGGAACTTTCACGCTTTTTCTTTCAGTAACAAGTTCCAATACCATATTTCACGCGTTTTAAGAGTTATAGATGTATTTTGTGATGTAAGCTCTGCCTTAAGTAAAAATGAATCGAACTTTCGGTTGTGGTTTTAGAAAGAAATTCCGTAGATGTTGAATCAAAAGAAAAAAAAAAAATCATTAGCTGGTATGTAATGAATAATTTACACAACCTTTCACATGTTTACCTTAAAATACAGTGTCTTTGGTTCTAACACAGGCACATCGAAACCTGATACAACATGATAATTATCTACCAACCGATACTATAATACAGGTTAAAGAAAGCCCTTGTTGATACGTTCAAGTCCAACAAAACAATGGTCACATGTACAATACAGCCTTAGTTTAACGTCTATTAAAGTCAGTGATTCCAGTTATTATTTACAAAATTTATGATTACTCCTCGTTCAAAAACGATCTGCCGTTGTCAACGCCAGAGTTCTTCTCAACGATGCCCCATAGTCTGTCCATCTTAATTCCACCAACATTGTCAGCAACATACATCTTGAGCACCTCCTTGCTGTCAGGGTCTCTGTACTCCCAGTTAACCCAGCCAAATCGCTCCTTTACAAGCCTAATGTCCTGAACCTTAATCTGAGTGGCATGTACAGAACGGCCAAAGGCACCAACTTGCTCAACAACAATAGTTTCATCATTGGTCAAGTTTTCGAGCGTCTGGGGCTCATCAGTTCTATACAATCTGAAAATTCTAGTCACATACGGATTTGACAGGTACTGAAAAATGGGGATAGGCACAAGTAAAGGAATAGCCGCTAAAATAAGTTAGTTTCATATACTCAATACAAATCAAGCTATGTTAACATTTACTTACCAATTAAAGGAGTGTATGCAGGAAGTCCAGTTGTGACGGAGCAGAGATAAGCAACGTACGCGCCAAGTGCCGCAAAACCAAGTGTAGATCTCTTAGTAAAAGCAACTTGCGAGCCGGCAGGTGAATCGTAAATTGGAGCACTTCCAATTCGCAGGTGTCTAGGGAGACGTTCAGCAAAAAACCTACCCGGTCTTCTTACACGGGGGACTTTGCTCAAATCTTCCGGGAACTCCGATGTCACATCAAGCCGCAGTCTAGAAGTATGAAATGAGTTGCGCAAAAGTAGCGAAGGCCTGAGGACATGGGGAGCGGCAAGTTTGTAAAGGTTTGACCGGAGCGGTAACGATGATAGCAATAATGAACTAGACATGATTGGCTTGGGGACACAGATTGTCAACCAAATCGCCAGTCAGAAAATTTACGTCGCAGAAGTAAGATGATTATGTCATTATTTTAAACAAGGTCCCAGTCTGGTAAAAACTCAGACCTGAAATTACTGAGATTGATCTCGACGCTTTGCACAGTCATCGAGGGTTGACACTCATCTTCACCTATTTTTCAAATAGTCTCACCAACTCGAGTCTTCGACTTTTGTCTTTTTAGTTTGAAATTTTTCTTTTATTTCTCATTAAAAGAATCACTAATTGACGCTATATTGAATCTTTAGCCGTTTTTGAAATTATTTTTTTTTTGCTCCTGACTTTTATTTTTACGACCTGTCAGTAGTCATTTCACAGACTTCAGTCAAGATCACCACGCTCATCCTAGCCAATAGTTGACAGTTCTCTTCACTATCGTCAACTAATCTAATTCCTTTTTTTTTTCTTGTATTTTATTTTTATGCCATCTACAGCCCCAGACACCCTTGCCATTTCAAATAGTTTAAAAACACCTTCATCAGACTCAGCAATCTCATCAAATTCTAACCAGTCCACTTCCCAAGATGTCTCAAGTAGTACTAGCTACGTTGACCTCTCTGTTTACCAGAAGCCTCGCCTAAACATTGAGAATATGCCTCACGAAATTTTTGTCAAAATTTTTCAATGGCTTGATATTCGCTCTTTAGATGCTGCCAGTCTTGTGTCTAAGAAGTGGCACACACGTATAGCAAATGATAGCGTCTGGCGCGCTGTTTTTGAGACTACTTACGGTACCACTCTTTTCAGCAGAGTCAGCAACAGTCTCAGTTGGAAAAATGAGGTAATCGAACGCCATGGCGATTTAAGAAAATGGAAAAGGGTTGCCGGTGCTACTCATATTTCGTACCGGCTTCGCCTAGCTCCAGCCTCACACATCAGTATGGATTTTCCGGCAATGAGGATGATTGCTTTCTCGAGGATTTCTGATCAGGGAATCATTTCAGATCCTTCTAAAGGAAGCTTTGCAGTTCCTCACCTGAACACTAACGGTCTTGCTAGAAATCAGAATATGACCCAGAGCGTTTCTGTTTCCAAGTTTGGTCTTGTTTATGGTTTTTCAACTGGTGCCGTCTCTGGTGTATTTTTACAAAAGTCAGCTACTGTCAGGCCGTTTGTCATTTACGGAGGTTTACACTTTGGCAAAGTTACGGCTACATGGATTTCAAAAGAAATCTCGCCCAGAACTTCCGCACCAGCCAACACAACTATTTCTGTTGTCACTGGTGGTGAAGACGGTCGTGTTTTGATTTGGGACAGTATCAAGGGCGACCTTATTCATGAATTTTTGATTGGCACTACAGAATTTCCAGAAGTTATTCGATATATTGATTCTGATAGTCAGCATAGAATAATTATTGGTACTGCTATTGGTAATGTTTATCTTTGGAATAGAATTGAAAATCAAGCTGATGGCAAACTGATTTTAATTGGTAAGGCTGAATATCAGTCTTCCTTTTATTCATTTGCTTGTGATTTTGCAGGCGGCTATGCCATTTCTACAGATGGGCCGAGACTCATGCGCCATAGAATCACGGATAAACCATCCGAGATTCAGTCAGTTGTTTTTGAGATGCCATTAAATTATGAGGAAGAGAAGATTACAAAGATTGCACTTGACAATTCGCCATTTGCTTATGTGAACGAAAATTCACTTCCCAAGTTGGTCCCTGGTGAAGTTGGCAAGTTCATGATTGCTATTAGTGATGGTCTTCATGCCTATGTGTGGAATATTAGAGCGCCCGCTAACCTTCGTGGCCAAGTTCCTCTAGTTCACGCAGTGCCGTCTCCGTATGCCCTGCTTTCTTTACCTAACATAATTGCTGTTGCAATTAATCCTGTTGTTTTTGCTGTTTGTTCAGTTTTAGGTGTTGTTTACATTTTTGATGTGCTAACTGGAAAACGTATCCAGTTGGGTACTGTCAGATTTCCTCGCAACATTCTTAATTACGATGAACTCAACCAACTACCTCTGGACGATACGTCTCCTTACTTCTTCAACGTTTTTCATCTTGAGCTTGATCCTAACCCTGAAAATCCACAAGGAATTGTGGTTGTTAACTCTGCAGTTCAATACTTTGAATTTGGCGTTAGCAAGAAAGCATCAAAAGTCAAGGCTCGCGGTATTAAGAAAAAGATCCCACTTAACCGGCACACAGGTGGCCAGGGTACTCCCCGCAACGAAGAGTTATTGAAAGAAATTGATGACGACTATCATGTTATGAAAGAGGTCTCACGTGAAATAGCTCATGAGCAACGGCAACGTGCACCATATGTTGCCGAAGGCCTTACGGAAGAGGAGCAGCTATCGTACGCCATGCTTCTCAGCCAGGAAGCTTCATCCACAAGCAAGTCAGACGGCACTATTGATAAGGATGTAGAAGAAGCAATCAAGTTGTCACTTCAGGACCAGGGCACTGAGGATTATACGAGCTCCAGCCATACCAATGAGTCCATTGATTACTATTCAAGACCTTTGCACTCTGAGCGGCCTGCTGATGTTTCTGAACAAGACTGGAACCTGGTTATGCAGATGTCTATGCAAGAGAATCATTCTGCTTCTTTTAGTGACAACAACAAACAACAGTATGCTCCCGATAAGTTTATTGGTTCTAGCTCAATGCATATGCCAGAGCCTGAGAAACCAACGGATATTTCTGAAGAAGACTGGCGAATTATTCAAGCTATGGAATTATCTATGAATCCATCTCAAGCCCAGTCTAGTCAAACTCAAAGCAGTGAGGATGCAGATCTTGAACTTGCACTTAAACTATCTATGCTGGATTCAAAGTAGTGATGCAACTATGTAACATTTTTTACCTTTCTAGAAAATAATTTCATTACTATGTGTCATTAACATTATTTTTCCAAATATTTTTAAACCTATTTTATATTTAGAAATCCATTTTCACAAGTGAGTGCTTTCGTTTTTAAAAAAAATACGTGCGTTACAAAATCATTTATTTATTCAAACTCAAACTGCTTAAAAGCCTCCAGTCCAAATTTCATTCCTCAATAATGGTCAACAGTTTGGTCGACCGTAGCAATGCATTTTCGTAGGTTGTTCTAGTGTGTAACAAGTTTTGTTGCTGTTTGACCTCCATAAGCAACTTCTCGCGCTTTAGCTCCTCTTCGCGGAGGCGCTCTTTCGATACCGCATAGTGATCGTTTATATGCATATTTACTTCAAACTTGAACTCAGTTGCATATGGCAAACAGTGAAAGCGTATCATGAAAGTGTGAAAATCAACCTCTTGGTCGTATTGTAAAAGTTGGTTTGCGGTCAGCTTTGCACGTAGAGGACTTAGATAGTGTGCATTTTCTTCGGGCTTTTTTTGGGCATTTCGGCATTTTAAACGCGGAGGCGGTACCAAGGGCTGTATAAAATCAAATTTGTCAAATTCTGGTGAAGAATCAAGTGTTTCTGTGGATGAGTCGCTGGAAGAATAGGAAGAAGCACTGTCGTCAAGATCAAGGTTAATTTGACTGTGACAAATATTAAAGTTGTATCTGTCAGGACTGTAATGAGATCCTTGAATAACTTTTAGTTTTTCAAGACTTATTTTTGTATCTATCTTATCGGTTTTGTGCTCAATACTATTGAGAACATCAAGTACATCCAAATCTCTAGTGTTTTCCTCATTACTAACAGAATTGTTCTCACATCTGTCAACAGAAGAAATCATCGGTGCTAGAACCTTTTGTTCGTCACACAGATGATGAGAAAAACTAAGCTTGTGGATCAATGTGGGTCTATTATAAGGCATTGTGAGAACAAAAGTTCGTTTCAACTGCTATCAAAAAGGAAAAGCTATCTAAATGTCAAAGCAAGGCAATAAAACAATCTCTGATGATCTTAGAATAGTAAAATAAAAACTAAATAAAAAATAATAAAATATAATCTTGATAAAATTAAATGGAAAAATCTTCTATACAAAAAAAAAAAATTCAGAATAAAAAAAAACAAACACGACAAATTTTTTGTAATATATTACAGGAACCGTGACATGCCAATTTTTAGTCGGGTCAACTTTAACACTGCCAAAGCAATGAGTCGATAAATGAAAAGACATACAACTAGTATCCCAAGATATACAGGTACTGACGCTTTAAGACCGAAACTTTCAAGCACAGCGTCACCTGTTGAGAATAGACAAGTATTGGTTTCTTGATCAATAGTCTGGCCCTCACAAGAAAAAGTCTGGCCAGAAAAAACTTGATTAATCAGCGCACCTAATGCGTACTTGAGTGGTGATAACCAGTTAAAAGCCTTGAGTACTGGCGGCATATTCAGAGACATCACGCCGCCCATCATACAACCAATCGAAAGGATGACCGAGATAATGTTGATAGCAAACCCTTCATGAAGAAAAATAGTGTTGAAGATAATACCAATAGACTCACCGCAATTGACAATTACAAATGCCATGTACGAAGCAGAGAAAAAAACTTCTACTGATCGGTTCATACCAGGAACGATAATTGCAATTGCAGAAAAGATCATCGCGGTTATTATTTCAAAAGGGATCTCCATAACAGTGTATACAGCAAAAAATGGTAACACACCATAGACACCATCATCATACTCACGGTAAAACACTGACCGTTCAGACGGATAGATAGCCATATTGTTAAGCATACCAACAAAGTACAAAGCAGTGATCTCTTGTGTAAGTCCAAGACGATTAGTGATTCCAACATAGCCATCTTTGATTGGTGCAAAGTAAAGAGCCAGAACTACGGCAATACCTACAACCTGGCCAATTCTAGCTGCAATTAGATGCGGGCTTCGAAAAAAGTTCTTTAAATTTCTGCTTAAAAGAACCGTAAAGACAGAAACTTGACTTTCGTTTTTTCGGTAGGCACCTAGCTCAGCAGGAAGTTTGATATTACGGCGCTCATTACCGATCTCAAAAGCATGAGATTTCTCTAGCTCGGTATTCCATGCATCCAAAAGCATAGTAACTCTTGCACGAGTTCTCTCTTCAAGTTCTGGGCTCTGCAGATTCACTGAGATGATGTCCAAAACATGATCAGCAGGGTTGGTAAGCTTGGGACAGGGATAGCCTACGGTAGAGAAATATGGTAAAAGCTTGTCAGAGGGTCCATTGAAAGCCACTTTTCCACCTTTAGCCATCAACAAAATGTTGCCAAACTTTGTGAAGAGATCAGACCGAGGTTGATGAATGGTGCACACAACCGTGCGACCCTCTTGAGCTAGAGTGTTTAAAACATTGAGAATTGACGAAGCTGTGAAACTATCAAGACCAGAGGTAGGCTCATCCAAAAGAATAATTCTAGGATTATTGAGTAATTGAACACAAATACTAACTCTTCTTTTCTCGCCTCCAGAAATTCCTTTTGTAAACTCACCTCCAATTAATGTGTCAGAGCAGTATTTAAGACCCATTTTTAGAATGACATTGTCGGCAATCTGCCGCTTTTGATCTTTGGAAAAATGGGAAGGAAGTCTCAAAAAGGCAGCATAGTACAGTGTCTCACGAACAGTTAGCGAAGGAAGCAGGCCGTCGTCTTCTTGAGATACAAAAGAACAAAGAGCAGCTATTACTGACTTAGATGGAATTGCATTGTTAAAGTAGATCTGTCCAGAAGAACTATACTTTGAGAAAATCGAAGAATTGAGTCTGTTAGCCATCAGATTCAAAAGTGAGCTTTTACCAGAGCCACTTGGGCCCAAGATAGCATTAACTTTGCCATGAGCAAATGTTGCAGAAACACCATTTAAAATTTTGATGTCACGCTTGCGGAAACCAGCCAGAGATTTCGTAATTGACAAAGTCAAATTGTCAAGCTCTACATTAATTTTGGTAAAATCCTCTTCTGTCACAGAGTTGGGTTCAAGCTCTACAGCTTGATTTGAGGTATTGGCCATGCTAGACTTAGGGCTTTGTGCAACTGAAACCTCTACAGGAATCATTTTCAAAAAAATGTAAGCAAGAAGATAGAAACCAATCGCCCAGCAGACATCAATGACAATGGGAATTGAGATCCAATTTCGAGGAAACCCCAGAGTTTTAATTATGAAATTTCCTGTGTACGGCTGACAAAGCGGGTTTTCAGGACTGGCATTGGGAAACGGACAGTCTCCAAAATAATCTTGAAACTGATTGGCAATACCAGCTGCAAACGCATAATAAACGTATGCAATCCATTTTGTCCAGCGAACATACACAGGCATGTGCGAAGCATTAACAAAGAAACCACATGCCATTGACTGAATGGTATATACAAGATTACCAATAAGCGAAGCATTTGTGAAATCGCGGGACACGCTTGCGCACATCATGGCAAAGCAAACGGCAATATAGTGCTCAATGAGTGTTATCGAAAAGAAGATAAAGAATTTTGTTGCAGTTCTTTCGAGGCCAGTCATAAAGTAGTATATGACGGAAAAAATCAGTGGCACAAAAAGGTCTTCGGTGAAACATTTTGCAAGTCTTCGTGAAATTAGAAAGCCATGAATAGTGATGCAATTTTCGTTTCGTTCACGGTCAAAAACATGAAGATCAATTCTGCAAAGACGATAAATCTCATACAATAGCAACAGATATCCCTGTGCTGCAACAGCAGTATAAATAGCACCTTGTTGAGATCTAATTCCAGCCAAAGACCCGTCAAGCTGATAAAAAATCCAGCCACAAATAATACTCATTGCTATGCACTCAAATAGTAAGCCAGCGTAGCCCATCGGATCTCGGTAAGAAACTACTAGTTGCCGCTTCGTTAGCACAATAATTTCTCTTAATAGAGGAGCTTTTGAAAAAATGATTTTGTCCGGTTCAGAACAAACACCCTCAACGGGAGAAAATTCTTTTTCGTTCCATGCTGTGACAAGTCTGTTGACCTGAGTAAGTGATTTTTCTTCAAGTTCAGGCGTTCGGGAGTCTATTGCAGAGATATCAATTAAAAAGTCAGCTGGATTTACATGTAGTGGGAGATGGTGGCCCAAACTGGCAAAATAGGGGATGACATCGTTGACAGAACCAGAGTATACTGGTCGGCCACCGTTAGAAAGAATGGTGATATAGTCAAAAAGAAAAAAAATGTCAGATCGAGGTTGATGAATACTGAGAATTAAAGTTCGTCCTCGTTGAGCAAGACGATGACACGTTTTGACAAGTTGATATGCCGAACTGGCATCGAGTCCTGTAGTGGGCTCATCCAAAAAAATTACTGATGGATTTGCAAGTAGTTGAATACCCATACTGAGACGCCGTTTCTCGCCTCCTGAAAGACCTCTATGCTCTGTATCACCTACATATGTGTCAGCGCACTCCTTTAAGCCAAGCTCAAGGATGATTCCCTCAACCAACTCCAGTCTCTCTGCCTTGGTTGTTGTGGATGGTAGTCGGAGCTCTGCTGCGTATCTCAAGGTTTCTCTGCATGTCAGCTGGGGTTGTAATATATCTTGTTGAAGAAGGAACGAATTTCGAACTGATTTTAGATTTGGCGACTTATTGTATAATACGCTGCCGGTGATTTCAAGGTTTGATGATTTCATGCGATTAGCCATAATGTTTAGTAAGGACGTTTTTCCAGATCCCGAACCGCCAACAATGGCCATAACCGACCCTGCTGGGATAGATAACGAGATATTTTGCAAGATATGCTTGCTCTGTTTGGTGTTTATGCCCTTCTCTAGTGTTGCATCTTGGTCAGTGCTTTTTGTGAACCAGTTTAGTGGATTAAGTTTAGAGCCTGCCGATCTATTGACGTAAAGGTTCAAATCCCGCACATTGACAGTTACTGGTTCGACTTCATATAAAGACAGGTCTCTTTTCTCTGAATGTGGTTGTGTTGCAATCACATCACATTTCGACTTATTTTTTGATGAACTGGGGGGAAAAAAAAAGTTTAGTATAAACACTTGATAAATTTAATATTAGCAAAGAACAACCTACGAAATGTTTGAGCTAGACTCCGAAGTTTCAAGAGCTGGATTCATGTTAGAAAGATAACAATTTTACCATGCGTAGAAATGACAAAATCAAGGTAGTGTAGAAAAAAAAAAAAAAGGAATAAATAAAATGAAAACAATTAAAATATAAAAGTAATATACAAACAACAAACTGTCAAAATTTGTTAATCAAGAGTAGTTGATGTCATAATTTTTTAGAAAGGCCAAGACGTATTGATGAAAAAGGGTAGGGGGGTTAGAGAAAAGGCCTAAGGCACAGAAGAGCTTAAGGCAATATGATTTTTTTTTTGTAGCGATAAATTACAATTTGTTTGTTCAGACGTTAAAGTTCTGTACATTTTAAACTAGACACTCTTTGAAACTCCCATAAGCTCTTAGGTAATACGAGGCTCCAGATCGCCATCTGTATTTTCCTAAAAAGAAAAAGACATATTACATAGACCGTCACTAAAACCGGTTTTTTTTTTTTTTTTGCTTGATAGAAGGCAAAAACTTTATCATGTCAATAAGTGTTTTTGAGTCAGACCGCTATCGTATTTTGTTCATGTTGCACCTCGCTTCTCAGTACAAGACCCTGCAATCGAAATAAAATTTTCTTTCCGTCTTATGATAAACATTAAATAGCTATATAGATACGGCTCATATAAAATAGAATATATATTCTGAAGTGTATTGTGTTTTGCGGTCTCCATGCTCAAACTTTTAAACTTGTACAGTGTTTAGTTTTTATCCGAGTTCTTATTATAATGTTGCATGATAAATAATGTTGTTATTATTATATGTCCGCATATATTAAATTAATAAACTATTTAGTTGAAATCCCTAATTTCGAAGAAAGTTCTGTCTATCAAACTAATGCTTTTCCCGCTTGCTTTTCTCTATCAACTCTGACTCGTAGCGCAAAAATACTTTTAAAACGTCCTGGTTTGCTACAGGCTGCTGTTCTTCAAACAATCTTATTGTATAAAAGGCCTCTAAAGCCTTGGCTGCAGAAATTCGAGGAAACGTTTGCAGGTCACCATCATCATCACTAGATTCAGTACCTTCGTCATTGCAAAACTGACTCAAAACAAAGTTGTCCAGATTATCTAAATTATCTGCAACTTCCTCTTTAGCAGCATTTAAAAACTCATTGATCTTCATGATTTCTTTAATATGTGACATTTGTAAGAAATCAAGACATGCTTGAATTTCTTGTAAAAGTTGGCTATTACCTACTTCTCCAGTACCTTGGCTGGCCAAGGCCTTTTCAAAGCAGTCTTCAATAGTTTTATCAGAAACATCAACTTTTCAAACTTTGATTGCCAATCTGATAGCCATTATAAATGTCACTGTTTCTATTGAATTGCGACCATAGTTAAATTCCTGTATCATGTAATAGAGCCACTGACGTCTCCAGCATGCCTTCCAAGTACTAATAATTCCTTGATCAAGTGGCTGATATTTGCATTTTGAATTTATTGGTAGCCATACAATTCTAGTATTTTTGAGTTTTGACGAGACCCTTCTAACGGCTGTTATATGAAAAGAAAAATGATCCATCAAAAGAAGGACCTTTCTTCCAGCCATTTTTATATCAAACCAAATATGCCATTCTTTTAAAAATGTTTTCCGTCGTCCATGACTTCTCGTTATACCTCCAATAGCAACCTAGGTTTTCAATATTGGTCTTAGCTGCACGGAAAGCCTGTGATTTCTGTGAATTGCCAATAATCCATAAAGGGAGTCGTTCGGAGGCATCAGAATTGGTACAGAAATGTAGTGAGATTTGTGCGTCATCATTCTCCTGCACAAATACTGGGCTGGTTGTAGAACTTTTGTCAGGAGTCGATTTCCAAAATAGACTGGTTTCGTTACAATTGAAAATATCCCTAAGTGGGTATTGTTTCATTAATTCACGAATCTCAACCAATTTTTCATCTGCATTTGTAAAGACACTGCCTGCTTTATCATAAACGAAAGAAGGCGACCAATCACGTCGATGATTCTGGAAGCTCTGAAGCCAGTCATTGCTAAAACTAGGCATCTGTTTTCCTGGGTAAATAGATGGCCAGAATTGACGTACTTTCTGCCGTATAAGCTCTTGAGTTATTGCAGTTTTATTTTCTGCTAGCCGTATCCACTTATGTAAAGTTTTCTCAAGCTCTGGCCAGTTCCCTGCTCGCATTTTTTTTTTTTAGCTTTTAGCTGGTAATCTTTTGCAGTTTCCAGCCAGTCATATTCTACCGAGAGCACTCATGAGACAATTGACTTAGAAATATCCTGATTATACTCCTTTTTAAACCATTCTATTAGCTGAGGCTGAGTTAAATGAGGCCTCGATTTATGTTTGTTACGAACGGCGAGTCGCTCACGGTTTGTAATGGTAGTAGTTCGTCTGGTCTTGAAGATCTGAGTTCTGAGGTTTATTTGGGAGGAAATGTTTATTGACATTCTGTCTCGTGAATTTTGTCCTTTATATAGGGGCATTAGACTGAATTTTCTAGTCACACTGTTTCTTAACCCTATATCAGGTAATTAGTTTAGATGAAATTTTGTATAAGAAAAAAATCAAATAATCTCATTTTTTCAAAAAAGCCAGACTTTCTCAAACTTTATATGTAAACGTTATTTATACACATGAAACATCTTTTATAGACGTTTTATATAAAATAAAAAAAAGTTTAAAAAAAGCCTTGGTTATAAGGATCGAGGCCACTACCAAGGCCAAGCAACCTGAGTCCCAAAAGGAGACCTACAGAATTAGAATTTTAGATCTCACATACCCTATGGAAAAGAAAGCGGTGACGGTAAAAATTTATGGGAATAACTTGTGTGCACGATACTAAAATGAAAATCCTGCAGTAAAGCGCATTTGGAGATCAGAAAGCGGCAACATTACGATAATCATAGAGTCTAAGAAGGTCTACAATGAACGTGATAAGTGGATTGAGAATTTGAACCCAGTATTTCAGATCATTCAAGAAGAAGGTTGGCTCAAACTGGCTCTCCAAGGCATCAAAACTGGAACTCCCGAGAACATTGCTAAAGAAGACAAAGAAGAGGGTTGTGAAGTTCAGAGTCAATCCAATTTGAATTAGAACCATTCACTCGACTCTAAGAGATACTTACATTTTGGCATTTAGAATTTAGAAAGACAGATATGATGCATTGACGCAAGATTCGATAGTCAGGTACAACAGGCTACACCTAATACCTATTCCCAACTACAGCTAGTCAATTATTTCTAAGGTAAGTTTTGAATTAATTTGCAGTGTCTTGTTGCACATTTTCAAAGACTATGAAAAAAATCATACCAGAAACACTCATAGATCTATCTAATTCCTATATCCAGGTGGTCTAAGCTCTTATCTAGTACTACGCAACATCTTGTTTAAGCGGAGGCTCAGCGCACCTCACAAGTAAAGCAATTGTATCAAATTTTGATATACTATCGTATGTGAGATCAAATGATTTTACAAACAAAAAAAAAGTAAAAATCAAGGAAGTATATTCAGTCAACGACATTGATTACGGCCAAAAGCCGGCTTGATTTTAGGCGGAAATTGTTGGTTGAAGGAGACGCTCAAAATTTCATATCTTTAAACAAAATTGTGCAACGCTCAAATTTATATAAATGAGACACTGTGAGTTTTTTTTTTTTTTATGAAACTTTCGAGTTTATAAAACTAAATGAATTTTGGCTAAATAAATTCTAAAAACAAGCTTTTTAGATAACTCGAATATTGTTCTTGTAATTAACTATAAGGACAATAAGCTAGTTATAATAATATTTTTTTAGTGCTGTGTGAAATAAGGGTACTGAAAATAGAACAGGTTGATAAAATCGTATATATATATATATATAATCTGTCTAATAACCATAAGAATTTTTTCTTTTTTTATCTTTATATCAACTAAAGTTCAATACGTTTTGTTGAAAGTCTCATGAAAAAAAAAAAAAAAAGATTTAAAATTTACTTACTTATTTGTTGGATAAATAGAAAATCTGTTTATTGTCCTTAAATCATTTAGTTACATACTCAAACTGATAATAACAAAGAAGACGTTAAATTAAAAATCAGTTGTCTCTATGAGACTTTAAAATTAGCGTTCTCAACGCGTCTTATGTGATTAAGGGATTCGATGGTGCCAAATCCTCCATGAAATAATACATGTGATAAGGGAAACCTGCGATACATAACACCTGCTGGAATTATAACAGAGATTGACACACAGTAAAACCTTAACAAACTGCTCTAATCAAGCAAACCATCAGCAAAGAAGTTGCGGTAATGAGTTCAAGAACTTGACTACCGCTCCTCCAAGACCCTTCTTGATGTCAAGTATAGGATTTTTTGATCAAGTTCCGAGGAAACTTTATTTAAGAAGATACGCTTCACAGGATGCAAATGGCATTCCTTGAAGACATATTCAACTGTGTCCAGCTATCCACACTTGCAGTTATAATCTTTCTCAGTAATACTCTTCATTTGAAATATATTTTTTCAAGAGCACCATGACCTGTTCACAGCTGGAAAAGCGTGTTAAGGGTATTATTTATTGGGATAGGTAGTTAATCTGCTTATTGTCTTTACATTACATAGTCATCTGTTTGTATAATTCGTTATTTCTCTAGTGTTAAAACTATACAAACCTATTTTATCTATTCTTTGTAAATAGTAGCAACAAACAAAAAAAAAAAAAAACCTATTTTTCTCATAAGACTCTTTAAAGTAATAATCTCTATGAATATGTGAACTGTAAAGTAATCAAAAAAAAAAAAATAAATAAAATGTGTAAAAGCAAAAAAACCGACCTCGGTGAGGGTTGAACTCACGATCTTGCGATTAACAGTCGCACGCCTTAACCAACTTGGCCACGAAGTCATTTTTTGATTTTAAAATTTTAATTAGACATCAGAGGTTTGGGAGTAGGAAATTAAAAAAGTTTTTATATTTTATTTTTGAAAATTTTACGTTCTGGGACGACGTTAAAAGCATCCAATCCTCTAAAAAGACAAAATAATATTATGGAATATTGATGAAATGATATTTAGACTGTCAAGCCTCACTCCGTTTATTAAAAAAGTGTCTCTCCTTGATCAACCTAACTATTTGGATGCAAAGATAAAGGTGGTTCGCGATTGACCATGGTCAAAAAAAAAAAAAAAAAAAGGTATTGCAACAAGAGTTGTATAACAGTAAGTATCCCCAACCCACTGAAACTATTCATGAGGACTGTGCCTCGCCATACCTTTAGCAAGTTATTCCAACTGCGAACAGGTCATGGTGCTTTTGGGAAGTATTTCCAAACGAGGTGTATTACTGAGAGAGATTATAACTGCGAATGTGGACAGCT
>QVTG01000091.1:0-65557 GCA_013305925.1 Geotrichum reessii
ATAATAATAATAATAATATAATAATAATATAATAATAATAATAATAATAATAATAATAATAATAATAATAATAATAATATATTCGAGATACTACATATGAATAGATTTAAAAAGTAAAAAATTATGAATTAACTATGAATAGAAGATTATTTAAAAAGTAAAAAATTATAAAAAAATTAAGTTCGAACATCATATCCTGACTGCGAGATATTTTGCTTCTTAGTAGAAGAATTAGTATTTGCACTAGGACTCTCGACTTTCTGGCTTCGAGGAGTAGCATTCTGAACATCCTCCTGTGTCAGTGGGAAAACAGCGACACCAGCAACCTCAGGCTGACCAGGCTTGAGACTTTTATTAACATTGCTGAAATGCTGTTGAACTTGATTCTTTTCTTCTTCGGAAAGAAACTTTTCGCCCCTAGCAATGGGGATGTTACCAGAAGCACTAGCAATGTTGGTGTCAACAGGGTGACCAGTGTCAAGCTTAGAAAACTGAGCTTTATCTGATGTGTCAGAGTACTTCAGAGTAGGAGAAATGTCACCCTTTCTCTCGGTCTTATTATAATCGTAAAATCCTTCATTGCCGGTGGAAGCTTCAGTTCCACTTTTACGACTATTGGGGTCCAACTTGTCAGCAACTCTGCCAGTGAGTTTAGAAGTATCATACTTGCTAGCAGGATCGTTGAAATGCGAATCATGCTTAGAAGCAGAAATATCAGTACCATGTCTGTCACTATAGTTCTGGAAGCCCGAAGTGGTAGTGTGAGTATAACCAGGGAAGTCACTGGTATAGTTTGAAGAGTCATAAGGAGCGCTAGTGTCAACAGAATAACCAGATTGACCCCAATTTTTAGCAACAGGAACAAAATTTTCGTCATTTGAATCAGGATTAGCCTTTCCATAATCACTGGTACCCGATTTTGCGTTACTGTTACCAAATAGCTTGTTGTAGGCAGCATTGCCAACTGCCGCAACACCGGCAGTGGCAGTAGCACCTGCAGCTAAAAGACCAGCGCCAGCACTATGAGCAGTCTCACCGAAACCACTGGAGTTATGACTTTTGTCGGACTGATCAAAGGTGGTGAGATTTTTGTCTAAGTCAGCGCCAGTATTAGAAGAGTAAGACTTTTCAGGATAACCTCCGGGAATAGAACTTAAATAATCATTACCATGATCATACTGGCTGCTTTCGGTGGTAGGATGAGATAAAGAGGTGCCAGTACTACCATGAGAAGAGTCAATACTAGATTTTTCACGGTTCAGGGGCAATTCTTTTAAGTCATGCGTGTTTCCAAGGTTACTGGTATGATAAATTTTAGTCCCCTTATCATCAGTCATGCTAGGTTTGACATAAATACCTTCCGTTTCAGTGTTGTTGAATGGATAATACTGACCAACCTCATTAGAGCCAGAACTACCAACATTGAAGTTTCGTTCATGGCTGTAAGGATCAAGCTTGTTCTTAACCTTACCAGTAGTGGTAGATGTGTCATACTTACTGGTGGGATCATTGTATGAATGACTAGATGGATCAAGCTTGTCCTTTACTTTACCAGTAGTGGTGGACGTGTCATACTTGCTGGTTGGATCATTGTACGCATGACTAGATGGATCAAGCTTGTCCTTCATTTTACCAGTAGTGGTGGACGTGTCATACTTGCTGGTTGGATCATTGTACGCATGACTAGATGGATCAAGCTTGTCCTTTACTTTACCAGTAGTGGTGGACGTGTCATACTTGCTGGTAGGATCATTATAGTTACCAGAAGAGGTTGATCTGGTATTCATAGAGTCATTATAGGAACTAGCAGGATATCCAGCAGCGCCAGAAGTCGTGGTATCATGAGGAGCAGCAGTAGATGTGCCAAGATGATGTTTTTTAGAAGATTCCAAACCATAGCCAGAGGGCTCAGCCGTAGTATTAGTGGCAAATTTTTGATCTTCATTGCTTGGATCTAAGCCATAACCAGAAGGCTCTACACCCGGAGGCTCAGAAAAAGTTATATGGGTAGTATCACCTGTACCAGGGGTGTCAGAAGATTTTAATCCATACCCAGAAGGCTCAGTGCCAGTAGATCCAGCAACTGTTCTGTGGGATTCATCAATAGCATATCCTGATGGTTCAGCGTCATGAGTGTGGGGATCAAGCATATTTTTTATCTTACCAGTAGTAGTAGACGTGTCGTACTTACTGGCAGGATCATTGTATGAATGACTAGATGGATCAAGCTTGTCCTTGATTTTACCAGTGATGGTAGAAGTATCATACTTGCTGGTAGGATCATCGTACGCATGGCTAGATGGATCAAGCTTGTCCTTGATTTTACCAGTGGTGGTAGAAGTATCATACTTGCTGGTAGGATCTTTGTAGCGATGTTGCGTAGTATCAGTAGAATAAACAGGTTTATCACTAGTACTAGACTGATGCTGATAATCAGGGTAGTTTCCAGTTCTACCAAGGCTACCTGTAGAGGGTGTAGAGGGCTCAGTCGATGTTGTGTCAACATCTTTCTTGTGAAGGCCAGCTCCAGCAATGCCTGAACCTGCCCCACCAACTTCAGTTGTTGTTGGAGAACGATTGCTTTCCAATACGTGCTCTTGCTTTTGATACTGAGGCGAAGAGGTATCCGCGTGATCAGCAAATTTTGTGTCTCTACCAGGAATGTGAGTATTGGTAGGACTGGTACTACCAATAGCGGTTTTTTGATTCTTGGTGTCACTTAATGAAGCATTAGGATTGGAAGCATAGCTGGGATTACTGTAATCACTTGTAAAATGTTAGTTACCGTATATCAAATAAGTTTGTTAAAAAAAATAATAATAATTCTTACCTCGAAGCTTCTTGCTTGTTGTAAGCTGTTGCCGCACCCACTGCACTAGCATCTGATAGGACGCCCAAATTTCTGTCATACTTGTTAGAATCTGAATTGTTTTTGGTAGAACTGGTATGTGGGGCTTCATGGTGAAATTCATACTTTGATGGTGTCTTGTCTTTGTGACTACTGCCAATGTGAAGCTTGGTTTTGATCTTGTTGATAATACTCTCGTCTTCTGTATTGCTTTTTTTAGATGAACTAGAGCTACGGCGCCGATGGCCAGTAGTGGGAGCTGTTGTTGTGGGAACTGTCTTTTTTGATGTTTCAATATTACCAGCAGGATACGTAGTTTGACTGGGTTGAGTAGCCGTACTGGTCAAATGGCCTGAATGTTCTGTGTCGGGTGAGTATTCGGGTTGAGTCATAGCAAATTTACTTTGATGACCATGATCAATGGTATCAGTATTGTACTTGCGGCTGTTAGGGTCCAATATTTCCTTGGCTTTGTCAATTGCTGTAGTAGTATCATGCTTGTAGGACGGCTGAGTTACATGACTTGTGTCCATTGCAGTATTGTGCCCGGTGTCAAACTCACCGGTAGAAAGATCATGGTTTCCTGTAGTGCCTAGACCTTTATTTTGCATAGATAAATCAGTCTGAGCATTAGATGTGGATGTAATAGGGGAAGAAAGATTACTAGAACCCTGGCCTTCTGATCCAACAGAAGACTGACCCATACCGTAAGTGTTTCTGGTAGAGAGTATTTCTGGTCGCGGTTTGCCTTCCAAGTCGTATTCAATTGTAGTAGGGCCTGGAACATTGACGTTCTGAGGAACAGCCTCATCAAGAATCAAAGACTCTGTTTTAGGCACACTACTAGACATGGTAGTGTTTTCAGGGTTTGAAGTTTCTTCGGTATTGGAAGTATCATTGTTGGACTTTCCAGAAAGTCTAGTTCGAATACTGACCATTTTAAAAATTTATGAAGCTTTTAAAATATGAGAATAAACAATAAAAAAAAAATAAAAGATAATTGTTGCAAATATGAATTGAAAAAAAAAGTAGTTTCACGAAAAGATTTGAAAATAAAATATGAAAAGTTGTTGATTGAACGATTTTACAATATTCATCATGCCATTGTCCATCTTTTATACCTCTACTGTCATGATAACTTTTTATGGTCCAACCCAGTACAATTGTCGGCAATGAAGACATTCTAATCCATCAAGTATTACAAATTGTATCAATAGCAATATAAACTAGATCGAATTGCTTTTTTGTTTTTGAGTGACGTAAAAACGCCTAACCCCAACCTATAAATTTTGTTTATTATTATTAAATACATTTTATCATTTAAAACTAAATTTTGTAATGTTTTTTTATTCAAACTTTTTGATGATTTATTTTTTTAAAAATTGTGTTCTAAATGACAGAAACCTATGGTGTTACAAAATTTCTTTCCAATTTGATAGAGGATCATAATCCCAATTTCTTAATAACAAAGTATAAAAAACTACACAGATCAATAATTGACAATCATTCATACTTTACAACGCTTGTATGAGAATAGATTTGTGAATTTTGTAAAGTAAAACTCACTGTGTATTACCAGAATAATTTAAATGAGCACTGAATATCAACTAATATGCACAAGACGGGAACAAGACTTTATTGTGAATATTACATCGCTACAACTTTATTGATAATTAGAGTTTCCTGATGTTAGTGGCTTAAAATTCAATATTTACATATATAGAAGTTGAAAAAGTGGGAGTCAATCTATGTAAATTTGTTTTCAATTTAATCAAGTCTGATAGGCTTTGATATCAAATAAAGATGTTTGATAACTTGTTGTTATTTCTTTTTTTTATCATTTATAGTGCAATTAATAGATGTCATCTCACAAACAAAAGTTGGCGCGTAAAAAGTTACCTAAATTGCATTTTTTTAAATTTTTTTATCAAAATAAATTGATTGAGATGATAGCAACAGTTTGTTCAAACCTCTATACTAACGAGAGGGGTCTGGTGGCATGTTTTTATTGCTATTTTCTCTAAATTAAAAGTTGTTCACTTTTCGGGAAGAATTTGTGTTTTTCTACGCCCAATCTCTTGATAGTAGTACCAAACAAGATGGTTTTAACTGCTTGTACAGTTGGATTGGCAAAATATTAAGTTGTTATAGTAGCAAAAGCACATGAAGAATGATGCCATAGTTTCAGTCACGAGAATCAAAATCTACCAAACTTTTTTTAAAGGAGGGGAGTAACGGTGTTTGTGTTTGGTGTTTATATACAAAAACCAATAGTAAAAAGGACCGGATATGGCACAGCCGTACATCTCATTTGGTATTTTTTTAAATCAGGTTTATTTAGAACAGACTTTTTTTTTTTGGTTGTGCCCAGCTCCTTGCTATTTTTTTTAATGAGATTCAAAGAAAAAACAAAATCTCCCAAAAAAAAGTTGTATCTTGAAAGGTTTGAGTTAACTATTGGTTGCAACCCACAGTCATTTTTTGTCTTAACATAAACCTAGTTCATTTAAATGTAAATTTTTGATGAATTTTGGTGTACCTAAAATACTATGGATACGAGGCTGAAAATAGCACCCAAAAAAATGAGACTGACAGTTTTCACTCACTGTATTAACAACTGCTGCGCTTCATTTTTTCAGATTTTTTTTAAGATATAAATTTTAGTTTGTAAATGTATTCACATCTATATTTGAAAGTTTAATAAAAGCGTTAATGATCTTATCTCTTTATTTTTTGCTGAAATCTGGCAAGACTAACTCTGGTACAACTTAATACGTAGTATAATATATATATTTATAAGCGCAACCAAGCAAATCAAATTTGAAAAAGTTTGAGTTTTAAAAGTAATATAATTGTGTTTAATCTCAAGATCCAATGGAAAAAAAACAAGATATCCAGTTTTTTGTTACTGAAAAGATCAGATTAATCAAAATTTTTCAATGCTAGTTAGTTTTACTTAAAAAGAAAAAGCTAAGAGATTATATACTCAAGTATATATTTTTTTCAATCACAACTGTAGCATGACTAAGTTTTAATCATAAAAGTAAATATTATAGTAATATTTATTAGTGCTATAATCTTCTCTGTGCTCTGTATCATGACATTGTTTCAATAACATATATAGTTTTACAGTAGGTATCATCTATGTATATTGGGAGATTGAAAAAAATAAAAAGTTAAGACTGATTAGTAGTCGAATAAATATTAAACATAACTATTTTTAAAATGTTTGTATCTCGGCAGTCATAAAGATTAGTTTGATGATGGTGTTGCGCTGTTGTAAATCAAAATTCAGGGGTACAGTTATACCAAGCTTTATTATCTGACTAGATCTTCTGAACAGACAATATTACAATCCTGGTATCTAAATTGCTTAAACAATAAATGTTTTTTTCTTCTTGTTTTTTCGTTTTTTTTTTTAGTTGACAAAAATTGGATTCTCACAAAACCAATTTTTTTAATCATATTTTTTTCAATCAATTACGTCATTATTTAACTTGTTTGACATCTATAGCAAATAGTTTCGCTTGAAATAATCAAATGTGATTCAAATTCATTTTATTTTTTTTTTTCAAAATCTAAATACCTATTGAAGTGTATTCTGTTTAACTCTAGAATTCTAAATGTTGTTGTGGATAACCGATACATGTACTTTTAAAATTACTTACATACCAATATTTGAAACTCAACATTATTTCTGCTGAAACTTTTTTGAAATTTCTGTTAGACAATTGTACTATGTCTTTTATTACACATAATTTAAGAGTTTGTTGATTTAAAATTGTTTTCTTGTATGTATATACTCAATTGTAGTAGACCCGTAAATCTTTTGTGTATATATTGTTTTTCACAAACAATATTATGAAACTAGTTCATGTAGTATATATTCTTGAGAGTAGACAAACTGTGGTTTTTGATGTATTATAAAAACTAGTATGACGTCATATAATTTAGGAACGGTCAATCATTTTTGGTTCAATTTTCTTAATTAACCTGTCTATGTAAACATAGCAAATAGAAAATTGCTAATGCTATTTTATTGTTGAAAGAAACTCTTCGTAATTGATGGATTTCAGATACATAACTGATGGGAAGACGATTGTTCTCATTGAATACAAAAAATTAAGGAAGTTGTTTATAAAAGTCAAATACCAGATACCATAAAAAAAAAAATCTCACATCATATCAAAAATGATTTCTGTGAACAAAAAAAAAAAAAGATTCCAAAGTTTTATTCAGAGATTTCAAAATTTTTTTGTGATTTAAAGATTTTTTTTCCCAATCTTGGCACCATATTTCAAAGTTTAGGATTGTTCAGTAATAGGAAGAAAAAAAAAAAAAAAAGCAGATTTACTAAACATGTTTTTTCGCTGAAAGGTTATCGCCATTTACAACCCCCAAAATTTTATAACAATTTTAATTATTTTGATTTACGATTATTTCAATTTATATGTTTGCAGATCTCCGTTGCGGTTACTCAATGTATCAAGTCAAATAGCTGACTGACAGGTGTTGAATACAGTATATGAAAAGATCGTCTTATTGTCTTAAACATTTTTATATGGTAAGGGGTAAATTTTCAGGTTAATTCACTTGTAGATGGCTTTTGATACATAGGTATAAAAAATTTAGAATATTTCCATATTAGGATAAAACTGCATAATGATGACAGTAAGGACCAATACGAAAGATATGACAAGATACTAAGTCTAGATTGTAACCCAAGCTTTCTATGCTTAGCTTTGCTACTTTATGATAAAATCTTTTAAAAACAAGATTGGCTAATTTTTTCCTGAAAATTCTGGTTAGGCCATAACTGTGTCCTCATTCGCTATTTGAGTTCTAATTGTTTCATATTATATAATTTTCTTTGAATAAAGTAACTGGATTTAAACAATTTTCGTCGGTGTTCGGTCTGACGGGATCCATGGCGGAAGTAAAAAATGTATTTCGGAACGTCGGGACTCGGTCTCAGACTGTTCAAACAAATAAACAATGCTTGAAATACTGTCACGTGAGTACGATTCTCACAATGTTACTGAACTCGGGTATCCGAGTCGAACTGTATAATAATAAAATGATCAAAAAAAAAAAAATTAAAAGCTGTATAACCATATTCTGATAATTTTCAGTTCTATTTTGCTGTGAACAAAAAGTTAGTTAGACTTTATTTTATAGGATAAAATGGAAGACCATTACTTATAGAATTGTAGGCCTTCGATAAGTACTGTGTTCTGAAAAAGCTTTTTACAAACAAACAATTGTGTCTACAATCCTAGGCCTCCCGGATTAATCACGTTAAATGTCCTGGACTCCGTGACTTCAATACATATTTTAATTACGCGAGGTAGATACTGGCAAAAACAATAAGCAAAATGTGCAAGCTTAAAAGTGAGTTGAGCTCATCTTTTGTTATTTAATAAGTGCAGGAAAGCTTAGAAGTTGATCTCATGCTAAAGCGTACGGTAAATGCAGTAAATAACGTCAATGAAGAGACTAGTGGCGTCTGACCCATGTGGTTGTCAGTGGCTCTTCGAGTCCGTTTCGTGAAAGGGCTTGTAAAGGAAGAGGTTTTTTCCCATTCTTAAAAGGAGAGAAAATTCCCCGGCTCTGCCTACAGCCCATTCTGTGACACCCCACGTGTGTAATAGACTTTGACTCAACTGCCATTTCTCTTAAGTTTACGTAAGCATAGTCTATGAGAGTGATTTCTGAGCTACACGATCAGGACCTTCAACTTACCACAAAGTCAAGCGCTGAGTTATACAAAAACCAAATGTGGGTTCAAAGTTTGAGTATTTGAATACTCAAAAATATATATATGAAAGTTTATTATGAAACTTATGCTTTTGATGTTCTAAAAAATAGATGTTTGACCAATATACTTTTCATCATTTTTTTTTTTAGATCTTTTCAGTATAAATTTTTAACCACTAGATTTTATATTTGTGGATTTACATATTTAATAAAAACAAATGATTTAATTTCAAACTAGAATCACAAGTTTTGTGAAGTTTTTTTGTTTTGTAGCGTTAGGAAAATAAATTCAAAGATATTTGAAGGTTATATTTGAAAGTTTCTTGAAGATTTTGAGGCTGTAGATCACGGATAACTGCAAAGTAACGGAAAACACATCAATCACAAATTAAAAAAAAAAAAAAAAGTCCCCGATTTTTTTGATCTAGAAGTAAAATAATAACAATGAAAATGTCGTAATTCGTTATTAGAATACTCATCATGGAAATTAATTTTTTAAGGGGTTTTTTTTTTATTAAAAAAAAAAAGTCTAAAATGCAAAGTTAATGTATGGTTATCTGTAAATTAATAGCTTGGAGCCTCAAAAGCCAAATTTATATACAAAAATAATGTTAGTCTTACAATTAGTATCCACTTTGTACACTACACACAAAACTAAACAGAATGAAAATGCGTCTTATAAAGAGCCACAAAATGAAACAATTGGAAGGCCTCATTATCGAAATAATTTTCCGGGATTGATCTCACATTTTCATTTCTAGTTAGTACCTGCACTAAATATATATAAGATTTACCATTTTAAATGTTTATGATTTTCATTTTCAATCTATTAAATTAACCAAAATCTTATAACCTCGATCTGTTTTTTTTTCTTTCTTTTTTTTACATGTATGTATATCACTAGATTATTTTGCATTGCCACATACTATGAATACATGTACATTTTGATGGATCTCAATTCTTAGTTATTATTGAAAAAAATTAGGATTTAGGATATAATTAGTGTATGATACTGATTATAAGTATAATTATCTCGTGTTTTTTTTTATTATCTAGAAACTTGAAAATTAAATTCAAGTCTTGAAAAGGCCCGTCAAATAAAGTGTATATATATACAAGTCTCGTTTTTCATCAGAAAAAAACTTTTTTGTGTTGTGTGGTAAATTTAATTCACAGTGTTATCAAACTAACAAAAATAAGGAGTTAAAAGTAAAAGGTGAAATAAATAATGGTGATAATACGTGTGAGTCAAAATTTATCTTTTCGATTTTGTAAATTCATTTTTTTTTTATCAATGGGAAATGTGAAAACCAGTTAATATAAACACAGAGAGAAAAAATGAATTTGTTAGCAAATACTATAGCCAGATTCAAGATAAAACGCCTTGCTTTTGTGGTATGCAAGATTTAAATTGATAGACTTCCAAGGCTGTTGCAGGGGATTTAGGCCCCAGGTGTTGCGAATACATGTAGAAAAAAAAAATGTTGTTATAATTTTGAGCACATTGATTGCTTCAAAGTATCGAGTAAAATGATCTAGCATTAACAAATGACTCAGAAAAAGAGAGATGATTGCTTATTTTAGATTTGAGTATCAAATTTTTATCATGTTGCTTTTTTTTATAGCCTGAAAATAATAAATTTATATTTTTCCTTATTTCAATTTGTTGAATGAGATTATCATCATGTAAATTTTTAGATATGAATCTGGAACTGTTCGTACATGTTTATTGGTATACAAGAAACACTAAAAAAAAAATAATGAAAAAAAATGGTTTATATTTACTTCTTTTTTTCATCTTTCACAATCTTCAAATATTTCTTTATTGAAAATGGGTTTGTATATAATTTTAAGTGGAAACTTTCATTGGTATTAACAGTAACTGTGAAGACTGAAATGGTGAAAAGCTTGGTTTGGGATTTTTATTTTATATTTATTTTCATTTTCATCTTATTGTCACGGTAAACCCTTGTCCTTGGACAAGATCCCGTCCCAAAAATCTTTTTTATTATTATTTTGCGTCGGCTATATAGTAGGCTTACATGAACAATTATAAATTAAAAACTCAAGTGTTAGGCAAGTGTCAACTTATTCTTGCCGGCTTCATCGTTTTTCAGCCTTGCAGTTTCTAATAGAGTCCCCGACGATTGGCTCAACCCGTTGTCTTTGTGGCAGGAACTCGAGGTTCGCGTACTACTCAAATGTACCCCGTCTCAGATCCATATTCATAGGACTAAAAAACCAATGTGGGAAAAAGCCCGCTTATATCGATCCTCGACTACGTGATATTCTGGCTTGGGGCTTGTAGGCTCTTAATTTCAAATTATGCTTGCAAACTTATTACTCTTGGAATGAGCAAACTACTATTTCTAGTAGTCCAGCAGACCAGCTTCTGCCTTCATCCTTTTGTAATCCTCATAGCTAACCCTTGCAGGCCCTCTCAGTGAACCCCGGTTCTCCTCTCTTCCCCTTATAAGGCGGGGTTTGTAGTCAAATATTCTTAGCCTGTTGTACCGAACGATTAGATCTCGCGTCAATGCATTGTATCTGTCCTCCTCAGATTTGAATGCTGAGACGTGTGTATCTCATAGAGTCGAGTGGTCAGTTCCAAACTTCATTAGATTGGCTCTGAACTTCACACTCAAAGACTCCTCTAGGTTTTCTTTAACATCATTCTCGGGGGTTTCAGTTCTAATGCTCTTAAAAACCAGTTTACGCCAGTCCTTTTTCTTAATAATCTGAGATACTGGGTTTAAATTCTTGACCTACTCATCACGCACATCTTAGACCTTCTTAGACTTTGTAATTATCGTAATGTTTCCGCTTTCTGATCTCCAGATGCGCTTTACTGCTGGCTTTTCATCCCGGTACTGTGTACACAAATTGTCCGCATACTCTTCTACGTTCACAGCCCTCTTTTCCTTAAGTTCTGTGAAGTCTATGATTCTAATTCTGTAGGTCTCCTTTCGAGGCTCCAGTTGCGTGGCTTTTACGGTGGCCTTCGTAGCTATGACTTAAATTCTTTTTCTGCTAGCGACCATCAACCACGGTAAATGCTTAAGACTTTCAATCTTAGTAGCTAAATTGTTTGACACTTGCTTGTGTTGGCTGTAGTAATAACTTTTTTTCTTTTGCCTGCTTCACCTCATTAATCGCCACCGTAAAAACCTTCTTCAAATCTTCTGTTTGCTTGGTGAATTGAGCGTATTAATTTTTTAGCTCACCTTTGCGCTTCTTAAACCTGTTGTCGATAGCAACTGCCACCGAGCTCGACTTCCTTTGCTTCCTTTTCAGGGGGTTCTGGTCCTTCGAAAATAGATTTTTCCGAGTATTTTTTAACTGGCTTTTCAATCGCGTCGTCATCATTTTTTTCAAACACTTCTCTTAGCCGTTGGCCTTCTTCCGTTGCGGCCTCGAGGTTGGTGTCGCGTTTTTTCATTTTTTTTTTTTTTGTGGTTCCTTAGTTACTAAGTGATACCTGTTGAATCCCTGCTATGATCATAAATTTTTACAAAAGATTTAACCAGTCAGCTGCTCAAACTTTGAGAAGTTATAATGCTTTTGTGTTTTTCGTGAATCTATCTGAAAAAATGTTAAAAAGAAAATTACAAAAAGAAAACAAAAAAAAAGCTTGTTATCTTCTTGGGTTTGGTGATGTTAAATTCACTTTTATTTTGATTTAGTAACCTGTAATGATCCCTTTTTTTCATTAAAAAAAAGGTTACGTGAGAGTTGTGATGCTATTTTAAGCACTGAAGTTGTAATAAGAATTGTATACAATTCATTTTGGTTGATTCTTTTTTGTAAACAAAATTTTTGAAACAGATACTATCATAGTTAGAAAGCCGTGATAGATTTTTATTAAAATTTCATGCTTTTTAAAATATTTTTACAATATAAACCTCTTAATAGTCAACTTATTGATTGTGAATTTAAAGGGAATTTTTTTTGTTATGTTGTAGATGACTGACTAACCTGTAAGTGAATCAAAGGCATCAATATAAACCTTTAACATTTTTTTTTTTAAAAAAAAACGTAAAACTTGTGCTTCATTTTTTTGGATTATTTTTTTGTTTATTATTATCTTTTTTCCAATTTCAATGGCTTTTTATTTTATTATTTCATATTGTAGTTTTTCCTTTTTCGAATACACCTGGCTCATGTTTTTTTTATATTCATTGTACAGTGATTAAACTAATATATAGTTTTAGTATTTTCTCTTTCTACATAAGACGGGTTTAACTGATTTTCAGTCGCAACATCTAAAAGTCAGTTTAGACAATCTAGGCAGGTTTACTTACAATCAGTTATTTTGCTTAGTTATCATCAACTTTTTTGTATTCTTTGGCGAGATGTACTTTTATCATTTGGCTGTAACTTGCTTTAAAAAAAAAAGCCGCCAGCGTTAGAAATGTACCCAAATTTTATTGAAAAAAGATTAGACAGCTTTTAGAAATTTTGTAACTAGATCATAAATTGGGGTGTATAATAAATTATATCACAGGATTAACTGTTTGTTTAAAACTTTAGTAAACACTTGATTCCAGTTTTTAGTAGGCTATCATAACTACAACATCTTTGGACAAAACCACAAGGGTAGTCATAAACCTGGACTCTGTATTAAAAAAAAAAAAAAAAACAACAACCAAAGTTACCAATATAAATACTTAATGCGTAGCTGTTTTAAAAGAATAATTAAATCTATACTGTTTTGGAGTTGCGTAAGCTTGTTTAAATGTGCTTTTTTTTTTTCTTGTTTGTTTTTTGGTTAGAAAAGTTATTATCGACGACAGTAACATTCCCATGCTTAGCTTGAAGATAAAAGTAAACTTTAGAAAGTGATTTTTTCAGCCATATAAATTGGGTATAATCACAAATTAATGTACTTCTTGCAACAAACACCAAAGACAAATCCAGTTATTCTGAATACTAGATATAGTGAACGGCAGTAAATTGAAGTCTTACCAGCAAGAGACTTTCTACGTGTCATGGTTAAGCACCCAAATAGTCCCATACTGACAGATTCGACAGCGGCAACCGCCAACCCGGTGCTAATTCTGCGGCATGCAGGTTAACACTTTTAATCAGAAAATGTGGAGGAAGTAGTTATGGCTGCCGCTCGTGGTATAATAAACTTTGACAGCTGTCAAGTGCCTTGCGAAAGTATTTAGAAATCTTGAGAAAATATTTTTCAGAAAGATTTTGTCCACGCGCCTAGACTCCTTTTCAAGAAAATTTCAGTAGTTGACATGAAAACTGCTGGTCTTAGTTTTTGAGGAAAAAAAAAGTACAAAACTTACGTACTGTACATCAAAATAACGAAGATTGCCTTATGTTGATGATGCAAGTATATATATGAGTCCCTCAGTCAATTACTTGATGTTCTGTCTGTCTGATGATAAGTAACAGGAAATTACATTTCAGGAGTTAACCCATTTTTTATTGCTGACCAAAAAAAAAAAAACCAAAATAAAACAGTTTGGCATTTTCTGCTTTATGCTGTACGTGCCAACGGGTGAGGTCTGGTTAGTACCAGGTACTTGGTTGCGTACCAAAAGAAAAGTACAGTACTCAAACTTATTTTCAACCCCGGTCAGATTATGACCTGACTTGCGCCGCTGTCTCTGCGCTAATACAAGGTACAGCTGCAAGTACACGTTGTGTGAGTATTTCTACTAAAACATTAGTAAATTGTTACTATTTCGTATTTGGTTTAGTCTTAAGCTTTGCAGCTGTTCATCTTTTAAGATCTAACTGATTGGCGGTTCAGCGACAATTAACTTTAAACTACCATCTTAACTCTCGGCTTTAGAAAAAAAAGGAGAGTAGAGATGCATCCCAAAAATAAAAAAAACAAAGCGTCGAGAGGCAAAACATTGGGTCCTATAAAGATTTCCCGCCATCTGTCAGAATGCGCAGTGTTCTTCACCTTACCTTACTGCTAGTTGCTTGTTCTGAACATTACTATAATTTTGTAATGTCCAATTATGTTTGTTTTGATTCGTTTTAACAAAACAAACACACACGTACGTACACATGAAAAAAATAAGTGTCACTTCTACAGTCTTGTCTTTGTAGTCCTATTCGTGACACACACTGGCTGTGGTACGTATTTTAACTAACCACTATTGGAGCCCATTGCTAAATTGGTCAATAAGATACTTACAATGGTTTGAAGCCGCAATTATTTAGATCTTTTTTAGATGACATAAAATCGTGACATTTGATGGTTTAGCCTTTTTTTTGTGTGTTGAATAGAGTCACCTACTGCAAGCGTTGGTATTATAATTTCATAGTTTCAATGGCTGAACTACATTAGGCGTTAGCTCCAACTCGTTATTTCAATTAATCTTTATTTTTGAAAATAGAATAACTTAGATGATGATTTGACCCCAGAATCTTAGGTTTTTTTTTTTTTTATAACAACTGAATCGAGGATTTTTTTTGATCATGTAAGTAGAATACTTTCATTCAACAATTATGGGCGAAGTCAGTTTGTGATTACTTGATTAATTGTGTTGTAGGCAAAGCCACGCTGGCAGGTTTGATTATAGTACAGATAACAAATACTACTACCACTCATAATAATAATAATAATAATAATCACGACAAACAAACTCAATATGACAAGTTACAAACAAAGAGAGCTCAAACTTTTGTAACAAAATAGAATGTTTTAATCAATAATCATGATACTACCAAAAGACTAAAATCGTAATAACACAACATAACGTTTGCAAGTGATAAGATAATTTAGTTTTTCATAATTTTTTCATTTTATTTCGTTCTTAATATTTTTTTGCGTTAGATTTGTTTTTTCACTATCCTTCCCAGTAACAAAATATCTCCTTGTTCTGTATGAAGTTTGCCAGTGAATAATAAGTACACATATTCTGATTACACGTACATTTGACAAACTTTAATTATCACTAGCATAGCTTTGCCACCCACAAGATCAAACAAACTTTCTATTTTTGATCAAACATTTGTATCTGGTGAATATTTTAAAAATGAAAAAATAAAATCTTTTGTCAAAAGGACGTTACATATAATATATATATATATATATATATATATATATATTTAATTTTGTGCATAGAGTTACTAGTTTGAACTTGTAATTAAATACAGTGAAAATTAATGTAAAACTTTTATTCAGTTCAAACAAAACCTCTATGAATGTAATATATATGTATCTAATAGCATGAATTATTTCATAAATATCTCAGTGTTTTTTCAAATGCCAAAAGTCCTGAAACGCGTTGACGGCATTACTCTCAAAGTTTTATAGAGGCAAATGTTTTTAAACTTTGTCATTTTTACATATTTTTGTTACCAAAATGTTTATGTAAGTAAGTGATCTGAAAAAAGATAAGCCAGATTTTGTAGCCATAAAATAATTAGAATGAAATCTACATTTTGGTTGTACGTAGACGACAAGAAACACAATATTACTCTTTTAGAAATAATATACATTATATTTAAATAGTAAATAGTTTTTGTTAAAAAAATTCACAGCTAATAATTTTGTAAATTTCTTTTTATTTGTTATCACAAAGTTATGAAGTATACACGGTTGATATTGTATCCAAAATCTTAACTGGTCTATGCTTTTGTGCTTTTTTAACTTCTTAAGTCACTTTCCATAGCGAAAAAGTTGTTACTGAAAAGTTGTCTGTTTTTCAATAATTTTTATCAAGAGAAAAGTGCAAATTAATTATAACATTCATTGGCGTTTTTTTTAATTTTTCAATGAAAAAAAGAAAAAAAACAAGAAAATGCTACTTGTCCAGCTGAACGTTAAAACATTGTTATGTATTAATTGATGATAAAGTCGGTTTTAAGACTGTGCCAAAGTACTCAATCATTGGGCAAAAGAAGCATACAATAGTTTTATAACTTAAAAACACAGCTACAATCCTAACAGACTTTTTGTTCATTTTCCCTATTCATTTATAGAAAAAAAAAAAAAAAAAAAAAAATAAACTAATTCAGGTACTAATACTGGACTTGCCGATCATGATATGATCATAAGATAAGTTTTCAGCTTATCTACAATATTTTGAATTCTGCTACAAGTCCTGCTAAACAGGGTTTTCTTTTAGTTACGCATCGACAACTAAAAAGCATTTCGTGACAGTTTTTTGTCTTTGTCCACAAGTAAATAAATAATCAAGATATCTTTTTTTAGTTATTATTCAGTGGATTTGTCGTTTTAATAGTACTGGCGACTTTATGTTTCTTATACTTTGACTCTAAATGATTTGAAAAAAATAGTATTGATATGTTTGTAAAATTACTGTAAGATTCAGAATTATCGACTCATTATAAACTCAAACACCCCGGCACAAAAAAAATTATTATTATCCACGCAGCTAGGAATTATTTATAAGTTTATGATAGAACCGTTTCGAAATCTTTGTGTTTACCCGACAGCAGCAGAAAAAATTACCATATCAAAGTCAAACATTGAACATTGAGCATATGTGCAAGTTGCAAATCCCTAACACACTTTATAGCTTGCTTCATACTTGCGCATGGGCCGAATGAAGTGGTATGACTGTGGTCATGTCACTACTATCACTAAACATGGAAACAAAAAAGGTTTTTATGTAGATTTCAACTATTATCAAAACCAATCAAGCAAAATAGCCACCATCAAGTTTTTCGTTGTTATTGTAGATATAAAAAAAAGAACAGTTCTGTTTTAGGCATCTATCATAGTATAAGGTTGACGGCATCAGAGGGTTGATGACATGAATCAGGCAAAGAAATTTCTACATCTCTTCTCTTTGCATTTCTTCCCAATTTTGCCATGGATACAGTACTCATACAGAGCAGATAAACACTACGTTTACTGTAGTACCCGCAATTAAAAATAACAGATTTATGCGAAAAAATAAAAAAAAATAAAGTTTGGTTAAACTAACGTCAAGCTACTCAAACTTCCAATTTCAATGCATTTAGTAGATCTTTATTTCAATTGGGTTAGTAGAGTACACTGAGTACTGAACTTTTGACCAAATCTGAGTATCCCAAGAGGGACCGGCGGGAATTTGCTGGTTTTCTAATGCATTTGACAGTGCAGGATGTGCCTTAAAATAAAATTAAAAAAAAAAAAAATAGTTGTGAATACAGAAAAGCCCCCGTTAAGAGCACACATAATTAACGCGGCAAAACTGATTATCTATATTGAGGGTTTTTGAATTGTGAAGTATGACGTTTTTGAATTGTGAAGTATGACATTCTATGTGTTATATGATCACAAAACACATAAAAAATTCAAGAAAAAAAACTACGATACTTTTTCTCAGTTATGTGAAAATTTACATAATTTTCAAATATCAAGTTTTGTGTGTGTTTTTGACTGTTTTTCAGGTTTCTAACTGGAACATCTGCCAAAACCTTAAAACCTTATTTAGGTTAAATGTAATTTTGTATGAGGAAAAATAAAAAGTGTATGCCATTTGTGAATAGCGAGGTTTGCGCAATTTTGTATGTGATTTTAATTCAGCCGCCAAAGTTGTGTACTCTTATTGAGGATATACTTATAAACGGTGGTACTCTTAACGAGGTTTTTCTATATAAGAGACCTCCTGGCTAAAAGAATCAGCTGAGTGGAGTTTGGAACTGGCTAATTTATTCATTGTTTTTTTTATTCAACAACAAAGTTGAAAAAAATGTAAAAGAGTAATTTTATTTCATTTATTCTTTTTTTTTTTTTTTTGATTGAGAATTCATGCCAAAGCATATCAGGGCTACATCGAACCCACTTTTGGTGTACAGTAAGTAAACTATTGGTCTGGCTACTGGAACTTTTGACAGAAAATCGGAAGTTTGGGCTAACCATTGATTTTATTTCAGTACACTTGGTACCTCTTTTATGGATAGAATCTTAAAAAATCTCATATAATAAGCTTTTTTTTTTTATAAAGGCTTAACAAAGAGTAGTTTTTTTGTTTTTTGTTAACTATATAGAAACCAATTTATTGTTATGTCATTGAAAACTTGAGTAAGACAATTCCAAAAATACAGAAAACACTCAATTTAAAAGTACTTGGCTTTTTCAAGTATGTCTGCTTCAGTTTTTTATTCAGTACTTTCTGGCGCAAATTTCTCCTTAAAAATAATTTTTTTTTTTCTTTTTTATTTATAGATAGAAAATCTGTTTACAGTTCTTACATCACATAGTTACATAATTAAAATAATAATAACAAAGATATACAAAGAAGACATGGAATTCAAAAACATTTGTCTCTATGAGACTTGAAAATTAGCGCTCTCAGCGCGCTTTAGGTATTTCAGGCATTCGATGGCGCCGAATTTTCCATGAAGTAACACATATGCTAAGGGAAACCTGGGATACATAACACCTGCTGGAATGATATCAGAGATTGACACACAGTAAAACCTTAACAAGCTGCTTTTTTTTATTTATTCATTTATTTTTTTTTTTCATTATTTAATCATTTGTTGAAATTGTAAAACCAAGGCTTGTTAATTTTTAGAACATTTTGAATTTAGGTCCAATCCCCGGGTTGAAATGATTAAAAAAAAAGAAAAAGAAGAAAAAAAAGACATTGCCATTAAATTAGTCTAATTGTAAACAGTCTAGGTAACTACTAGACTTGGTTGATTTTAACTTAATCATTAATATATTGAAACTTTCCATCTTTTGTGTTGTCATGTTAGGTGAGGAGATTATAATGGGCCTTTTTTACTATCTCGATCCGCAAACAATGCAGTTATCCTGACTAAAACTCTTTAAATATATTTCCTATCGATATGTTGCTGAACAAGGCATTACATGAAACGACAAAAATCTCTTATTTTTTGTCGTAGTGTTTTTAAATTTTTGCTATGAAAAGAAAAAAAAAAAGAATAATAATAAACTTTGTTTCTTTTATGATTTATACGTGCCGAGACTCAATAAGAACAAGGAGAATGTTAACAAAAAAAAAATCACATTCCATCTTCGACGGGGAGGGGGTTATTTTGTAGCGAACGCAGACATTGAGTTGTACATCTATATGCTTTAGTTTTCCAAGATTGCTTTATTGAGTGTCAAAAACTATGATGGTCTTATTAAAAACAAATTGTTAATTATCCAATTAATTGTAAAAGTGTACCAATGTCGATTAGCTTGTTGGAATGAGCTTGAGAAACTCAATGCTCATATCCTCGAAAAAAAAAAAAATTGTATTGAGTTTATTTTAAAGCTTTTTTTTTTTTTAGTCGAATTCTTTATAATAGGTAAATGATAAACTGGCATGATTTCTCTGAAACTTGTAAATACAAAGGGATCGCATCTAAATGACGATCCGAAAAAAAAAAGAAGCGTTAACTTATTAAAGAACTCATGAATTAAATTGGATCAGAATCTAGAACCCGAAAAAAAAAATCTTTCGTTTGTAACATTCGATTGTATGAAAAGAAAAGAGGCTATTTAAGATTTAGCAGTTTTTTTTTTTTTGGTATCTAGGTGTCAACCAAAATATTATAATCTTTAAAAAAATGATAAATTTTTTTTTTTGAAAGTCGTGATTTTTCACTATTTTTTTTTCTGTACTTTTATGAACTGCGTAGAACTTAGCTTTAACCTGATTACATAATCATTATTTTTTTTGGTAGATTTGATTTTTTTTTTTTTTTGAGTAAATTTTATCTAACCATCTTGTTTCTTTACAATCACACATGTTTAGTTTACAAACAACTTTTGTAGTAATAGCATGTTACAATTTCATACAAGTATATAATTTGAATGTGGCAATATAGACAGAAAAGCATGGATGCATGAACAAGATCACGTTGGTTTTGTGAAATTTATATTAACTGAAACCAACAAAATGAAAGATAAAAAAATTGTTCTCAAAAGCTTAGATTTTAATGAGCCATGACTTTTGCGACATTAACCATACAAGGCTTCAGTTTGATGATGTTAAATTATCTGAAGTTAACATAGTTAGAATAAACCTTTCAAAAAAAAAAAAAAAAACAACTAAAAAATCGACATTTCCAGAATTCTTATTTTATTTTTTATTTTTCGAGGTTCCAAAAGTTAAGATCTATAATAATTTTACAATATCAGTATTTTATTCTGAAAAAAAACATGGTGATAATTTTTTTTTTTTCATGTAATAGTTAATTCATCAAATAAAACAAGTACATGGGTTGTTTTTTTCTTTAATCCACTTAATACTGTAACTATATAGTACAAATAATATTTTTCAAGATCACTATCAAGTTTAATGACCGTAAAAAACTAATTGAAGATTTGCAATATTTTCAACGTTCATGTGAACTGGGTATAGATTATCTGTAAAAGAAAGAAAGAAAAACCTTGACTTTAACACTAGTAAATTGTAGTCAGACAATGTCATTTTAAACTTACCTATCCATCTTGGTATAATAGCACTTGTATTATCAAAAAAATATAATAAACTTGGCTAAAATATCTCAATTTCTTCAAATTGAGCCATAAGTATGAACAAGAGTTATTTTATTGTAAGTTTTTTTGTTTTATTTTTGTATGTGAGTAGATAGATATCAAATAGTGATTTAATCTAGCAACAGCGTAAGCAAATCTTTAGCCATGTTGCAAGTGTAGATTGGAACAATAACTTTCATAGGGTCATATTCTAGACCACTTCAATGCATAACCTCCACTCTAGGTGTGCTTCTATATTTGAAATATCTTTTGGTATAAAATAAAAAATAAAAAAATTTGACGCCTCTTTTTTTATTTTATTATTTTAAAAGGAGATTTTTGTTCACACATCTTGATAAAATAAAACTCGTTAACCAAGTTATTATTGTCTGATTAAAAGAAAACTTTCAAGGTTTTTTGATGATTTTATTTTTTTCTCTATTTTTTTTTTTTTGTGAACCATAAGTTACGACATTCTAAAGCGACACTAGATGTGACACTAAATTCATACACGAGATATTCTAACAAATAAATACTCAGTAGAAAATGTTTTTAAGTCACTTTTTTTTTTTTTTTTTTTTTTTGTCTGGGTGCCCCCCTAATAAAAAAAAAAAAAGTCATCAATAATTTGCAGCCGTTATTTTTTGTTGTACCAAAGATTGGTTTACATACCTTTTATAGTTGATGAATTTGAAAAAAAAAATCTGTTGTCAACCAACTAATTGGATAGCTACATTAAATGCGTCAAAGTTGATGCCAGTCTTTATGCGGTGCGTACAGCTTACTGATGAAAAAAAAAAAAAAAATCATCTCAAACAGATCTTTTCAGATAAATTATAATGTTGTCTTTGAAAACAACACTTTTGACAGTTAGAAATAAATTTTTTCCCAAAAAAAAAAATAAAAAATAGATCTAACTATTCGAAAACCTCTGTCGTCAATATTCAGAAAATAAAAAAGGCAACTCATGTAAGAACGCCCACTTTTTTATAGATAAACATTCATTAGCGGCTGCAGCTGTAAGCATAAATAGGAAGTGGCAGTAGTAGGAGTAAAGTCTAGTTTTCTTTTCAGTAATTTTAACGTGTTCTTTTTAAACTGCTTCACTTTTTTTTTGTTTTCCTACAAGAATGCCGCACATGGACACATGGGGCATTTTTGTTGTTAACATTTTATTGGCAACAGCAACCATGGTATTGAAAAAAAAAAAAAAAAAACAGCGGCAAATAGCTGGAACTACAAGCCAATTGCAAAGACAAGAAAAAAAAAAAAACAGAGGTTCAAACCAACTTAGATGCTGTTTTTATATAAAATAAAATAGAAACACTCAGCTACCAGTGTGTTATTTCTGCTTAAGGGTTTACGGTTTTCCGCCATGTTTTCTTGATTATACGTATAATCAGGATATTGTCCTTATGGCTAATTATAAGTTATATATAAAAAAAAAAAAAAATTAAGTAAATATAACAAGAATAGACCGCGTAGCGGTGGCCGTGTCTTAATCATTTTCGTTTCAGTCGTTTCAATATGACCAAAATTTCCCAGGAATAAAAATTTCTGTGTTTAAAAAAAAAAAAAAAAAAAAAAAAAAACCCCGACAAAAGCATCACTGTAGTTTCTAGTTTCAGTAAAAGGGTGGTAACACCTTGACATGCTGTGTTGTTAAGCTAACCATTATTTGAGAAGGTTCAATGTGTTTTTTTACTTATTTCAAACAGAGACAAATGTTCTTTGAAAAAAAGTCTTTTTGAATTGTTTGCATACTAAAAGCATTTTGATTTAATTAGTTTTAAAGAGTTTGGGTGCCAATACCAAAACTAAACTAAAACCAAAATCAAGACAGCTCTATTCTCATTATTAATGATTTGTTTCTTATTAAACGTATATAGAAAAAAGCAGACAGTTTTATTGTATATTTTTGTAATTGTTATTTTAACCATATGATGTAAAGACAATAAACAGATATTCTTTTTTTTTTTTTTTTTTTATCAAAGTCGATAGCTCTTATCTGCATGATGTTGAAGTTCAAAAATAACTTTTAGCTTTCTAATTACACTAAATCCTTGTAGACTGTATACTGGTTTAATGCCATGCATTGTATACAGTATAAATGTATATATTGGTACTCTCATCACATTGTGTTGAGTAGCTGTGATTAAGTGGTACATACGTATTTATGAAACGTTTCCAAAGTTTATTATTCAGCTCCTCATCGCCTGAAGCAAATAATAATAAAAAAAAAAGTATTTATTCTTGTAAACGCTGATCAGATACAATCAAATTCATTTTATCAAGAAAAAAAAAAAATCTGAAATTTACGGGGGAGTTTTTTTTTTTTTTTTTCTCTCAAAAGCTTGGACAGTATCTTTAAGTACATATATATAGCATATATGGAAACATAGAATGGTGTATATACTATTTCAACCTCAGGTGCTGTTCGGTTTGCTGGTTGACAAATAGACATATAAAAAAACAGCATACTAATTGTATTGCGTATGTCTTATGAGTTATTTCATTAATCAAACTGAAATCATTGGAAATTTCAAATCAAGTTAATACATTTGTACAGTTAAACAAAATATATTAACGCAAAAGTTAGGTAAATCTTATAACATAAATCTTCAAAGTATGTTCAGTCCCAAAAATTGCCTGTTTTTTTTTTTTTTTTTTAGTTTTTGGGAAAGGGAGACCTTTACAGTCCAAAGCTTGTCCAATCTCGTAAAATCTAGTGGCCAGATGTTTTTCTTCAATATGAAATTAAAGACAAACTATTTGCCTTTAAAGAATTCTTTTTTTTTTTTTTTATTGTTTTTCGAGATATCTGATTTTAGATAACCATAAAGTCAATAACACGGTTAATTTTCATTCAAAACTAACAATACTTTTCTCTTTTAAAAAATAGTACATAAACATTAAAGACTACGCCGTAATGATGATTTTATGTACCTGGGACGCGTAGCTGACCACCAGGAAATACACGAATTTAGTTGTTTCGTATACTAATGAGGCAAAGCAGTGGGCACTGAGCACATATTGAAGCGTTGCGTATTCTTTTAAGCTGGGAGAAAGAAGGAAAGAAGAAAGTTTTTTTTTTGTTTTTTCAACGGAAACATGCTTGCAAATAGCCACCTTGAAGCCGTTGTTCCAATACTTTCTGTATAACATGAGTGTTCTAATATTTATAGGTTCTTGTTTTAAAGCGAGAAGGCCTGGGGTCTTGAAGTTTGCTGTTCACTCCGACTCTGGCGATATCTACGAATCAAGGGTACAACGTTTCCCATGGATCCGCCAGGTTTGTCTTTAGCACCATGAATACTAACTGTGCTAATGTTTCCCATCTACTTAAAACTTTTTAATCTGTTTCGAGAGAGCGCATTGAACGCCTTTTAGTCATGGTTTTGACAATACACAGAAAAAAAAAAATTGTTTTGAACGAAGCCGTAAAAAAAAAAAAAAAAGTTTAAGCTTCAAGTATTATAAAGATTCGAGAAGATTGAAAGTCTTGGAAAAATTCAAATCTCACGATCTCGTTTCCATCTCGATTAATTTTATTTATTTATTTTTCTTTTCATGCTATTATTATTTTTATTATTTTAATTTGTGGGATCGAGCAGCACGGTATCAAGCTGTGGACGCGTTTCGGCGGAAAGCCCAACTTTGTGTAGTGCACCAATTGTAGTCCCTGATGCTGCACTTTCCCGATCAAATAAACAGTTTTTTTTTTTTTTTTTGGACTCGTAATCAACCGCTAAAAAAAATTATAAACAGTAATTTTTTTTTTTTTTTTAATTTTTATTGCCATGATATTGTGTTTCATTGATTGAGATACCTATACAAGCTCAGACAGCCCTTTGATATGTTGGTATGATCCACTTTTTTTTTTTGTTTGTTTTGTTTTCCAACTTGCTAGCAGGGGACCTGAAATTAAAAACATAATGTCATTAAAAGCCAATGCCTTGAAAACATATCAAATCATTCATGATTTAACTGGTATGTTGGTTGTCGAGAGCCTAACCCATCATGCAGGTTGAGCCAGGATTGTGAGTTTGTGCATTAATAACGAAGGTTAAAGCATGTTTACGGTAAATTCTATAGTACATATCAAGTGGGGCCTTATAAGATCTTCTCGCAAAGCGGCATAAATTTGTGAGTATATATTTACACGAGTGTAGCAATCTCGATAATAGCGTTTATGCCTTATAGTTTCATTGTATTCAATATTATGTATATATGTATATATATTTTTTTTTTTTCTTTTCTAATCATGCACTTTTTGGTATCTTTCTCAACGCCATTTATTTTTTTTTTTTTTGGTTCAACTGATGAAAACCAAAATAGACTCAATCGATTTTATGATTCCGTGATCTAAAATAGATTTTATTGTAATCTTATTTCGATACTGTACCAATGTCGTTAATATTACTTGATCTGTCAAACCTTGGAGATCAGGGCTGTGGTCCCACTGAGCCAAATAAATTTATAATACAACTTGATAGAGAAGCTTTGAGTTTTAACTTAAAATTATTCAATGCAAATATAAAGTATGTCCATACCATAGCACCCTACTGAGATTAACAAAAAAAAAAAAAAAAAAATCTGTTCTTATTCCTAAACTGTTAGAAAAACTACAAAGCAGGGGGTCATAATATCAATTGCCATAGATCCACTCAATTGTTTTAGTACCACTCTTTTGGTTTCCACTACCAATATTTTTTCATCTGAAAAAAAAAAAAAAAAAAAAGGTTGAGTTTTGAAGATCGAATTGGTTTGACCAATAATCTGGTTTCTTTAAAGATCATCATGTAATAATACAACCATATGTAAACCAGTTTATGCCTAAGGGTCTTTTTGTTTTTCTTTCATAAAACTGATTTTTTGTTAACCTGTCTGTGAAAAGTCCAAAAGAAAATGCCTTAAAAAAATTGAGTCAACGGTATTAAATAACAAGTTCAACAATAGTGACACAACAATTTTTTTATTGTTTTGAAGATTATTATTACTATCTTCTTTATTTAGGTGTATATTGTAATTAAATACTGAGAAGACACCAGGCTTACCTGGGGTCTGAGGCAATTTGTAACACTTGCTTTAAAGATATTGACTCCATTTTTTGATGGAAAAATATATATTCATATTAGATTGGTTTAGATATAGGCTGAACTTTTTGAGCTATATAGCTGTATAAAAATTTATTATTATTGAGATCAAACAGGAACTGCTAAAAAGAAAAACTGTGAAAACACTACTATCTTTTTTTTTTTTTTTTTTTCTTGCAAAGCGTTTAATTTTTACACATTAATATTTGCAAGTATTGATAACGAGGCTTTAATACTTTTTTTTTTCTTACACTTGAAGATTTAAAAATCATTTGTACAAACTTTTAAGTGAATCTTAAATACTATGAAAATCCGGAGGTAAGGGAGGGTTTGTTGTTTCCGAATGGTGTAAGTATACACTGGTTACAACCAGTCTGTTAAAGCCGTATAATATGTATTCAAATATTGATTTCGATCAAACAAAAAAAAAATAAATAAAAGAACTCTACTTTTTGTATAGATATTTTGAAATTGAAACAATCAAGAAAAAAAAAAAAAAAATATTTTTTTAACAGCTTTAAAATGTCGGATTCAGTTATCAGCATTTTTTTTTCAACCAAAATTGTGCAATACTTGAGAACAATTTCTTAAACATTTGAGAAAAAAAAAAAACTTTGAAAAATCAATATTATCAATTGAAAAGAAAAGGGAGAACGCTGATCATATCACCTCTGATGAATGAAAAAAAAAATTTTTTTTTGATTAAAATAAAAATTATTTGTAAGTTAACTATATATGATTGAAAAAAAAAGAGAATGCATTTAACCGATATTGACTTCATCAAAGATAAAATATACTATAGCAGCTGTTTTCATATTTTTTTTTTTGTCTAGGTAAACTATTTTCATTCTGTGTGTGATATTCAAGTTAGAAATTGTGATTTCAGTACTTGAAAGTGTTTCAACAATATGCAAAAAAAGCTTTCAACTCTTTCAATATAATTATATATAGTATTAAACGTTGACTGATATGTATGGAATATTGCTTTGTGTCTTAAACTCAAGCAATGCATCCCAAGTGCCAGAAAATATTTATCAGTACAACAACGTAGTGATAAAACACTTCACTATCTTGTGCCGTCTTCAAATAACTGCTGCATCATTATTTACATTTACAAATATACCTGCCTATGTTTTATTTAATTTAGTAGTTGTGTCAGATAAAGCTTTCTCTAGTGTCCAGCCTTTTGAAAGGTAGACGTCACATCTATTCATATTAAATATACGTTCACATATCAAAATCATCATTACCTGAAGATTTAAATACATAGATAGAATTCATAGTACTATTAATTTCGTGAATAGAATATATATATATATTTTTTTGCGTTGATTGAATTGACATATAGTTTCGCTCTTTTCTCGGAATAGCACGAGCATTTCACCTTTTTTTTTTTTGTGTGTTGCAAGGCGTAACTATTTTCAGGGGGGAGGGGGGGGGGACTTTTGCCTTGATAGATCTGAGTTTCCTCAGTTCAAAAACTATGACACAAATTCAAACTTTAAATAAATATTAAAGCGTTTGAATGGATTTTCAGGTACCTTGCGATGAGGCTAGAATGTACAGTGAAAAAAAAGCGTGTACTGTTTGTTTTTTCGAAGTACATAAACGTTTAGGTTCTTAGTACAGGCATGAGATTGCTTTGTCTAGAACTCACTGTCACACGCTTTCTTGTAGCTTTCCATCAATGAGTTTATTGGATATCAATAACTGGGGGCCTTGAGTGTCTAAATTAGGGTAAATTATTATTATTTATTTTATATATATATATATATATAGTCAGTCAAACTATGAGTCTATGACTTATACTACTCTCCTGCAGTGAAACAAATGCTACTACTGAGTCAAACACCCCTCCCGAAAAACCAAAGTCCAAGTTACAAAATTAATTTTTTTTTTAAAAAAAAAAAAAAGTTATGTTGTTATTAAATTAACATTTGATCAACAAAAATGAATATAAAGAATAACTTGCTCAAATAAATGTTTAACGTTATTCTTCACCAAGATTGTGGTCGAAAGCCCTTTCAAGTAAATAAGTTTTATTGCCACTTACTAACAATAATCCAAAAACTACAATCATTAGATACAAACAACACTATACGTTATTTTTTAAATGGAATCTGTTTATAATATTAGTAGAAGCAACTCAATGGCATAGTAAAGAAAAAAAAAATAAAACAATCAAATCTATATACACGTACTTTGTCAAATTACTATTGTTTTCGGATACCAGTCATATACTACATAGCATGAGTCTTTTATATTTTGTACACATAGTTACCTTGTTTTATTACTGTCTCATTTCATCAAAAATTTTGTTGTCGAGATCCAGTTCTCAAGTTTTATGAGTGGTGAGTGCGTGTTTATACTCGCATATCCTCAGACTTGAAGATCCAAGAAAATATTGTATACAAAGCAATGTACGTACAATGTATACATACAATATCAGCAGTAACAAAACAGTTGTCAGAAATCAGGCATGCCGAAAGAATTTTTTTTATTATTACCAAATTCAGCAATATTGTGAAATTATGTTGTTTTTTTTTTTTCATATCTTTATTAAAATTGTGGTTAGCTGATTGAGTTTTTATTTCACAAAACAGCACTTTAATGATCTTTATTGTGAATAATAGTATGAGTACTGTTTTTTTTTTTTTTTTTCATCAAAACAAAAAGACTTAAGATTAGTATTTAGTTGACAGCAGGCTTTAGCTTTCTATTGCTGGGTAGATTTATGTGTTAACAAATTTAACAAACCTTACTATCGTTGGCAGGTGAAAAAAAGGTTTATAATGTCTCAGATATCCGTCTCATCAAGATGTACAGAAACAGTGATAATAATAAAAAATTGTCAGTTCATAATATTTTCTATAATAATACCGTTTAAAATACCACAAGTGTCTCTAGTTATTTTGATTTATGTTTTTTTCAGTAATATTATAGTTGATCTTCATAGATTTAATTCTAACAAAAATGTTCAAGCTATTTTTCGTTGTTGAGAGTTTCTTGTATAAAACTTAACTCATTTTCAAGTTTTCATATATAACTTGATAGTCTCAGTTTTTTTTTTTTTTTTTTATCAAAGTTTGTGTTAAAACCGAGTTGCTTGATTCTTAGACAAACAGAAGACTAGAAGGTTTTATTTTTTTTGTTTGAGACATTCTTTGTGATGCCTCTTACAATATTTTGTCTTTATAACATTTTATATCTACTATAACGTTCTCTTGGTTTTAGATCACAAGCTGCTAAAACAGAAGAAAAATTGGTGATTTTAGTATTTTTATTATCCTTTTTTTTTTGCTCCACCAAATATCAATGCAAGTTTAATCATGAGCAAGCTGGAATTACTTCCTAAACTTCTTCCCGAAGATTGAAACAAAAACAAAAACACAAACCAAGATTCTTCAAATATGTAAAATTATCAATACACTGGTCGTAGTATTGAATTATCACTCGCGGTTTTTTTTTCCATGTAATTATATTGGCTGCATCAAAAAAAAAAAAAAAGGTACCCGCTGTCTTGACTTATATGTCTACACGTGTGCACGATTAATCCAACAACTATTTTCTGTCTCAAGCTTAATTAACTATAACCAATAGGGGATTTTTATTTTTTTTACATAGATCTTAAAGCAGAAAAGGTTCAAGAAATTCAATAAAAACAAATTAACAGGGCACTGGGGGCGGGAGACTCTCTCAAGCTTGACTTTTGTTTTTTTTAGAAAGTTTGTGTAGTAAATTTGAAGAATTTGCTAGTTCTGCAGTAATTCACCAGAGGGATTATCATCTAACTATTTTGTCCGTGGCTTTAGAACTACTAAAAACAAAATTTAAAGCTAACATAAAGTGTTAATAAAACTAAAAAAGCTTGAAAACAGGAAAAAGATCAATTTTTGCAGTGCTTGGATATAAACAAGCAGTGCAAGTTGTAACCCTCACACATTACCTTTTTTTGGGGTTAAAAGCACTCCTGGCTTCAAACATTAGAAAATATATTTCATTTGCGTTGATCGCTGGTATCACTATTGATCGTTTTTTTTTTTTTTTTTTTTTTTTTTTTTTTTTTTGGAATACAGGTTTACGAGTCCGATATCTCCTACTCGAGTAATTGATATTAACGAACATTCCTCCTTCAGTGACAATTTGCTGCTTCTAAAATGAATGATGTGGACTCATGCCAAACAAGACACCCCTGCTGAAAAAAAATATTTTTTTTTTCTAATTTAGCAAGACGTAATTACTTTTAAACACAGTATAAGACTTTTACTCTTTTCTGTAAACGATGCTATAATATTACAAGGTTAACCTAATTTAGCTTTTTTGGTTGAACGAAGCCAAATTCTGTATTACTTTTATTTTTAATTTTTGGTGGCAACCCTTGATGTTAACAAAAAGCATTTAAATCACATAAACCATTAAAAAAAAAAAATCGAATCAGATTTAAAATGGTATTAAACAACGCTACGGTGAGCTGTAAACGGATGTATAAAAAAAAAAACCCACATTTTCTTGAACAACCAAGTATTGAACTATAGCTATTTCATTTTAATGTCAAATATTCTTACCCGTTTAATATTAAATATATTCGACGAAGAACATGGTAAACGTGACAATCGTAGCGCCAATTGAAACCTCTTCAAAAAGGTAATTTTCCTATTTTATACTACTGGAATAAAAGAATTGGCTTTAATATAGAAACATACACATGGCTTAAACTTCTCCAGTACCTGATTTCGTTGGGTTTTTTAATCATGAGATTTTGTTGCTGTTGCTTGGTAGAAAAGAAAAACCCCTCAATGAATCTTTCATGGTTCCCAGAACTGAGTGCACTAATCACAATATGTCCCAATCCTTAGATCTTGAATGCAACATATGACTTGAGCTTTGGTACGTGTGTTATCAAAAGAAAATCAATCTTTAAAGGGTTAGGGTATCTCTCATTCAGTTTCCTCTAGATTTCCGGGATCACACCTCATCGATTTCGTTTAGGGTCTAAAAGTTCTAACACATTACCTATATACACGCATAAATTTATATGTACATATATATAAACACACAAAGCAATGTCAACAAAAGGACTTAGATCAATTGGTGAAGATATTTGGAAGACCAAGGTTGACAAAGTTGTAAGTAGTTGCTTTTTTTTTTTTTGGCCCAACCTATGTAAGCCCCCTTCTCTTCCTCAGCTAGCACTTGGCTGAAAAGGGTCAATTTTCCTTTGATACTAAATAGAAATTCTGTTTATTGTTCTTATCTTTGATATTAATACTGGTTTTTTTTTTTTTTATGTTTAGAATGCTGAACTGGTAACTTTAACGTATGGCTCTGTTGTATCACAGTTATGTCGCGATTACGAGGGAAACTACCCTCTTGTCAACAAACAGCTCCATAAAATGGGCTACAACATTGGACTACGTTTGATCGAAGACTTTCTTGCAAAAACCACTACTTCGCCGGCGTTTAGTGGACCTAGCGGAAGTCGCCGTTGCACGAACTTCAAAGAGACAGCCGAAGTTATCTCCAAAGTTGGCTTTAAAATGTTTTTAAACATAACCCCGGCCGTGGAGAACTGGACTGCAGATGGAAAGCAATTCAGCCTTGTGCTTGACGAAAACCCACTTGCCGAGTTTGTAGAATTACCGGATGATCGCGCAATGCGAGAGTTGTGGTACTCTAATATTTTAGCTGGCGTGATTAAAGGTGCCCTGGAAATGGTTCAGCTGGATGTGGATGCGTTTTTTGTCTCAGATGTTTTACAAGGTGCAACTACAACAGAGCTGCGGGTGCGGTTCATCAAAGTTCTTGAAGACGAGATCCCGGCTGGCGAGGACTAACCAACCTAACCTTACTATTTATCACCCATTACCGTTCACAGAGACCCCCTCTTCTCCACCATCATAATAACGACACATTACTATCTACAAATATTATTATTTAATTTCTGTGTAGTATTTATTAGTGTATATCTACATATACTATATATACCCTAATTTTTATGCTTTGTGATTTCACTAGACTCCACTTACTCGTGGTCACTCTCAATAAACTCTTCCTCACCATTTTCCCGCGCTTGCGCACGCTCAGCCATAGCGCCTTTGATACGCTGACTGACTTCTGAATGAAACGACGTCTGTACACCCGAGGTTGACGTCGCCCCCAAATCGGAAATAGAAACACCAGAACTAGAACGTGACCGAACAGATGAGACACCAGAAGAAATAGATCCTTGCGAGTTGCTGCGACGAAAGCCAAAGAGGGGAATGTTTGCCAGCGAAGAAGACGAATTGATACGAGACAAAGCGCGAGATTCCGTTGATGAAGTTGACAACCGACGGTCGAGTGACGGTTTGCGAGCACGCTCTTTTTCTTCATCCACAGGGAGAGGTTTAGAAATATCATACTTGTTAAAATCAGGATAGAGCTCCGGGCCAAGGGAGTGCACAACCTCAGTCACTTCAACAACAAGATCGCGACGTTGTTTTTGTAAATCAGCCAGTGTGTTCTGATACCACGGCGACAGCGAAAGCGCCAATGGACGCAATGACTTGAAAATATCCATACCAGTCTCGCCAATGATTAAAGCACTGTAAGATATCGAAGACATAGCGGGAATTAGCAGTAGCAGCAGCACAATAGAGGGAATCTGAGGAAACCAGTTGTATTTGGAAGCAATGATAGTAGCAATAATAGCGTAAAGAGTGTACAAAACAGGTGCGAGACCCATGGCAACAAGTAGTTTCCAGGTAGCAAGAACGTCATTGGCATGAATCTTAACCGTCGAACTGCGTAACGCTTCAGCAGCTTTCTTCTTTGAAATAGTTCTGCCAGCAAAAAAAACAGGCGCAAACAGAATAGTTCCAGGGAGAGCAGCAAATGAAAGAACAATAAGCTTAGCAGAGCGGTACAACATTTTGCCTAGAATAGTAAATTTATTAAGGTTTGCAGTTTCGACTTGATGATCCTTGAGACCCATGTGTTGTAACTCCTTGTTGTAAGCCGCGACATTATTTCTGAGTTTTATGATAGCAGGATTATCTTGGTAATGTAGATAACCTTCTAGTAAACGACGGTTGAGCTCGACGACTAAAGCAAGAGGCATCTTTTTTCCAGACGGTCTATATAGTCTTCTGGCAGCTTGAATAGTCATTAGGGTATCCCAATCGGAACAACGGACTGTGACTGACTTCAGCCCATCGGTGACAATATCCAAAACAGAAGATACAGCCTCACGTTTCAAATCACCTCCAGATTTATACTTCTGAACGAGTTCTGAAGGAATTTCAATGGGAGTTCCAAACTCAATAACCGCTCTTGATCTGAACTTGTGCGGATTAAAGTAATTCATACCAACGGGAACAATCTTAACACCACAGTCAGGAAACTCAGCTAACGAACCAAGAGCCATAACAGCAACACCTGCCTTAAGAGGGAGAAGATCAGAGCGGTCGTGAGAGCCACCTTCTGGGAAGATACCTACACAGCCGCCTTTATCCATACGATGAAATACATTGTGATAAACCTGAGTCTGATTGACATGATCAGCAGTTTTAAAGGCAGTTCCCTTTTCAAGTAGCTTACGAGCTTTGGAACCGCGAAACTCCTTGCGCAGAACAATTTCAGTGTCAGATCTGATTTCAGAAATTTCGGAGTTGCCAATAGAGCTGGGTAAACCAAGTAGACCACGGACCATAGCCTGCTTGGTAAATTCAGTACCCTCACCAATTACAAGCAAAGGATCCTTCTCAAAATCAACATGAATTTTGCCCTTTGCCAGCTTGAGGTTGTCTTGCGCCCGAACGACTCCGATTGACATGGCAGCCTTAGCAAGATTACCAACAAACTTGCGCTTCAAGGACGCTTCAGCGACAAGAAAAGAAATACGGCGACCAGCATGAAGAGACACTTGGCGCATAACAAGAATTGGGTCGACGAATTGATTGGCATGGGGTGCAGCGACAAAAATTAGTGGACCGTTACGAGGAATTCTGTAGGCACCACGAGGACGGATTTCACGAAAGAACAGATCAAAAATAGAAGACAAGACCCAAATAACAATATCATAAATCACTGTAATTGAAGTGCTGACAGTATCAATAGACTGTTTTTCAGCCGGCAAAGAAGCCTGGGCTTTTGATGACATTCTTGTACGTATGCTGCTGTGATTGGCGTTTTTTTTTTGGAACTCTATAAAAAGTTGTTGAGTGAATGGGCGATGTAATGGGTTGTTGAAAACTGGAAAAGGTTGACAATGTGACAGGGCTAGGGTTAAGCCATGTTTTGTCTCTTCGAGAAATTCAGACATAACTCTGACGACATCGAAAAGACAAATTTCTTATGGAAAGCATGGAAGTAAGGGAGAAAAACAAGCCTGGAATACGAAGTAAACAATTGAAACTATCAGGTGTTAGAAATAGGAAACAAAGAAATAAAAAAATAAAAATTTCTGAATACAAAACATCTTTAATCTACTAAAGGTTTTTAAAATGCGATCCGCGTTTTTGTTCAGCACTTTTAAAATAAAATTAACTGTAAACGAAATCTGCCTGTTGAATAATTTTTTATTACAATTGCCAGATTACTTTACCAATCTCGATGTCAGTGCATTAAACGAACATAACAGAAAACATATATCCGTAAGGTAGCAGAAAAGTTTTCCACTTTATGTAACAGGTGGTCATTATTTTTACCAATGATCATCTACTTACTCGATGTGTCATTTTACCAACTTGAAAACCTGTTGACCAGATACTCTTACCGTATGAAACGATATCTTTATATGTTTTCACGATATATATATGTCTTTCATTGTGGATTTGGGATTCTCAGGTTGAATCCGTTTCAAATAGGTTCAGGGGCCGATGTGCAACCCAATTATTTAATATTTATTTCAACTCTGCCGTTTACTATGGATGCTACCTAAGAATGTGTAAATTAACAGTTTCATGATGGAGATGACGAAGAAAGAAAAAAAATATTTTTCGAGCGATTTTTTGATGGTTGTCAGTAACTAACTCATAAAAGTCGGTATTACCGTTGTTTAATGCTTGAGTATCTATTACCAACAAAGGACTAGAATAAACCTGCAGCTTAAATGAACCACATACCGACTGAACGGCAGTTGTTTGAAACAAATGACGAAAATCATGTCGACAACACAAAAAAAAAAAAAAAGAACACTTGAGCATTGAATGTTAAGTTTTCGGACATGAGCAAAAACAACCCAAGATATATATTTACATAATCTTTTAAGTAAAATGACTAAAAAAGAGCAGGTTAATGCAACTTCCCGTAACTCAAAAAACCTCAAACAAAAAAAAAAAAATAATTGCTGGGAGAAAAAAAAATGGAATCATATTTATCGTTATACTTTGAACAAAATGTACGTATAAAATACAAAAAGTTTAGATAGATATTCACACTTCCTTATTATTTTTTTTTTCTTTCAATGATATATAACAACTACAGAGTAATTGCGAGGCTATGTTCTATGAAGCCAACTGCTGAACTCTATTTATTGACCGAACTCACCGGGGTGAAGGATGTGGAATCGAGGAAGAGCGATGTCAGTAGTGTAGCCAAAAAGTCAACACTGGTTGTGCACTTTTTTCGTGGGAAAAAAAAAAAAAAAAAAAAAAATTAAAAATCAAAAACTCTAAAAACTTCCATGTTTAGATTCTCAGACCTGCAAAGCTCATTCTACCAAACATAACTTGTCTAAGTCTTGTCGAGTGTTCATAATAAAATACAAAAAAAAAAAAGAAAAAACAAAAAAGAAAATAGAAAAGTAAGGTACATTTCTCGCTCAGTACTAGGACAAACAAGACCGTTTTGGTTGAATGTAATGAGAATTGTGTATGTAATGTTTTTTTTTTTTTTAATATTTATTACAAACTTGATTTTGAATATGTATTTGTTTTTACAATCCTCCTCTCATTGGTGTCGCTGTTAATGTTCAGACAGTTAAGCTATTTTACATGATTTTCAATTAGACATAACCAACAGAGAACTATCAATACTTAACACCATGCTACAGGAAACTAGCCACAATGAATAATGTGGCACTCACTTGAGGTGCTTTAACAATTCAGTGTATGTTGTTAAAAAGCCATAATGCGCTTTATGTATAAAGCTACATAACATATTTAAACTAATCTAACTTTGAAATTTTCAGTCTGAAGGTACACTTTTGATGGTAACTACAGCGCGCATAATAACAATTAAATAAATGACAAAAAAATTCTGGCGCCATAATCACACTGTTACAAAGTCAATCAGAGATCATGAACATTGGAGACACTGTAATATGTACGTGTCATCAGAAAGAAAAAATTCTAAAAAATCGAAGTCGTCACCAGGGTCTAGAACTCTATAACACCTAATGTATATAACTTCAACTTTTTCAATGCTAAAGACAAAAACTATTCGATGATACTGTAAATTGCTAGTGCTGACAACGAAAAAAAAAATAAATAAATAAAAAAGCGAAAGAAGGGGCAAACAATCCACATTAATTCATTACTGATTTCAGATTATTTTATGGGGTGAGGACTTTTGATTCATGAGAACTTTCAACAAAAACGAGATCATAATCATCTTTTTTTTTTTTTTTGAAAGTTATAGCTATTTGTGTATACCGACGATTGACTTTGAAAAAAAACAAAAAGTTACTTGTTGTCTGAAGCAACTTCGGGCTAAACAGAGCCTATTTTACATGAATTTCAGTATGTAAAAAGCTTTATTTTTTGGAACATTTCTCAAAGTAATCGTCCTTGGGTAAAAAAAAAAAAAAAAAAAAAAAAAAAAAAAAAAAATTGTTTGCAGTGTAACTAAAAAAAAAATTGTAGTGTTTATAAAAGTTTGTAGAGTATTACGGATAACGATGAAATTTTTAACGAACTAATGCTAGGGTTGGCCGGGCGGAGAGAGGCCAACGAGCTAATGAATATAGTATGTCATATGTGTGTCGACTCTGGCTCGACGTTTCGGAATTCATGAGAGCCTTGTTCGAGACATTGTTAAGAGGAATATAACAAAACTTGGTACAGTATTTTGTATGGCGAGCCTTGAATTGGCAAGTTTCCAACGTATACATTAGGTATACACACACCAGGTGCGATTCTGGGATCCAAGAAGAGGTTCAGAACCTAAAATTTTTTAAAAAAAATATTGTCAAAAATAAAAAGAAAACGGGAGAGTCAAGACCGAAAAAAAAACTTTTCATAACCAGATCTTAACCATAAAACACATCTACACAACCCTAGTTGATATTGGGTCAAAAATTGCTTTTTTTATTTTGCATGAATGTAAAAAATTTGAGGTACGTGTTTTTAGTACTCCACAAAAATACAATTTCAAGGTATTTTCATGCAACCTCAAAACCACTTATATTTTCTTATCGCTGGTTCAGCATGAAAAAAAAATGCTGGAATAATTTTTTTTTTGTCAACTCTAAGCATTCATATGTGCTGAGAATTCTCAAAAAATCTGCGAGTATAGTAGAACATCATTTTATGTTTTTTTTTCTTTTCTTTTTTTTTAGTTGTTTGACAGATGAGAAAAAGAAATGTTTTTTTTTTTTTTTTCGCCCTGGCTTTTTCAAGTATCCTACAACTCCTTCAACGTATATATATCTTGCACAATTCCGTTTACTCAAATTACTCTTTCCCATCTTTAACTCATCTTCTTTTTGTTGTTTTTTACAAACAATCCCTTCGAGTTTTTTATTTTCAGCTTTCTCGTCTAATACCAATTCTGTAGTGTTTTTTCTGTTCAATTTTTTCATCATGATATCTATTCTCACCAACACAAACAACTTTGATTCCCAGACGACACCCCGAAACTCAGAGTTCGCGCTACCGAGTTTCGCTAATCTTACGTCTACTATTGGCACTGCTCATAGTGCTTCGTTCACCAATTCGAGCTATACAAATGCGCCACCACCACCACCACACTACATTCACCCACATTCTCAGCACCAACATCAGTCTCAACAGTCACAACCTCTCCAGCTTCAACTACCACAAAATCTTCCTATTCATCAACATCATCTTTCCCAACTACACAACATTACACCACCACAACTACCTACGCATATACACCCTCCCAACTATTCATTCTACGCGGATGAGAGTTTTTTGGATCGAATTAGGGAAGTTAATGACACTGCATCTCATCTCTATCATATTTCATCGAATTTTTCAAAAAATGAAATTGTTTTGAATGCCTCTAAAAATTATCAGATTGACCACCCTATATCGGTACAAAAGCTTCAAATTTTGTCTAATCGATGCAAGGCCGCATCTGAAGTTCTGGACTACTGGATTGGCAAGCAGATTCAGCTAGAGCAACAAAATCATCAGCATCCCCATCATCAGTCACTCAGCTCTTCGCCTGTGCTGCATCCTGCAACCTCGTTGATTTCTACACCCGCATTGGCTGCGGCACCTCCTATTCCAGCGTCGATTGTGCCGCCTCCGGCTTTGGCAGGAAACGCGCGTAAGCATAGCCGCAAGCGCAACCGCAGCATAGATGATACAGTTTGTCGGCATTGCGGCACGTCTGAAACCCCTGAATGGCGCCGTGGGCCTGATGGTGCACGCACTTTGTGCAATGCATGTGGCCTTTACCATGCTAAAATGGTCAAGAAGCAAGGCACTAAGGTTGCTGCTGAGACTATTCGGCGGCGGCGTAACAGCTCAGTTTCGTCGACGGCAAGTGGGGGCAACGGCCCTTCTGTCGTTCCTTCTATTAGCGACAGCAACACCAACAATACCAATAATGATGACAGTAACAACAGCGGCATTTTAGGTGTAACGACTCCTACTAGTGTAGTCAGCAATGGTAGCAGGTTGAGTCGGCCCGGAAGCATCAGTGAAGCCAGTGATAACGGCAGGTCTGAGAGATCTGACAACACTGTATCGTATAACGGCGGATTTACGCCGGCAAACCGACAATAATGAATTATAAAATACATATGTAAAGAGCCGGAGGCTTAGTTAAGCTATGGTGAATCATTTGAACAAATATAAATGAAATGTCTTTTATTGTCTCAACCGTTTTTTATCATAGTCTTTTTCATACTTTTTATTATAAAATTATGTTTTAATATAGTCAAAGGTGAAAAAAAAAAATGAAAAAAATAACAATAATGAACTCCTTCTACGATAATACTTGCAGTTTGACAAGTTTCTTACATTATGATTCTATGTTGCTGTTGTTTTTTTAACATTTCTTTAATTTGTTCTTAGAAGCTTCCATAAAGATTCAAGCATCAGTATTTGTGTGTACCTAAAGGGACAAAAAAAAGGTGCAATCGAGTTGAGGTTTGTTACAAGTTAATCGACAAATGGAAAAATGAACTGAAATTTAAACAGAACATCTTTGTTATCATTATTTTAATTATGCAACTATGTGAAGTAAGGACAATAAACAGATTTTTTATCTATTTAAACAAAACTAAGACAAAAGAACGGTTCTTTTTTCAAAAAAAAAAAAAAGAAAAACTATTTAAACAAAATCAAGCACACTTTAAAGTTATTTATGTAGCTTCTTGGATATTCTGAGATAATATCGTACTGCGTAGCCTCTTCAAAAACTCATATTGAAAAGTTAAATTTCTAGCTGCAAAAAAATATCAAATACACAAAATTTTATATAATTGTTTCACTTCATTAAAAATCATCATTTTGTAGTCTAGAATTTGTGTGTCTAGAATGTCTACTATTGAAGCTATATACTATCATTTAAGGTCTAAATGTACACTGTAGTATTGTAGTCATTTTTTAACATCAAATCAATATACTAATGCCAAAGTTATTCTAATTTATGACCAGAATTAGCCGTCATATCTCCTTTTTATCAAAAACGGTTGAAATCATTGCTCAAGTACAGTCAGGAACAAGTTTTATTGTGAAAACCGCAGCAGTGACTTTTTAAGAAGGAAGCATATGTACTGCAGACAAAATCTACGCCACCTTTGAATTGCTATTGGCTTTTTTTTTCAGAAAAAAAAACCCCACCTAGTAAAATGTTTTGTAAAACTCTGACACAGATTTTGGATGACATCTTTATGACATTTAACATTGATTGATAATAGCCAATTTGGCAAAAGCTTTGCAAATGTCTGAGTATAATTTTTTTGTCAGAATGAGAATAGCCAGTATTGCGGTAAATTTTTGTCAAAATTTGCGTCTATAAAAAAAAACATTTATCTAACAGAGGGTTTTCATAATAGTTTTGAGCTTCATGTAAAAGTCCTTAACTGCTTGTGGGCCATAGTAAAGTTAGTCTGTGAATGCGGTGTATATAGACTCTAAAGAATTTTTTTTTCTGACCAACCAAATATGGGAGTTGTATATTTAGGCAAGGATAAAGTCCCATAAAAAAGGTACTTTGAAAAAAAGAGGAGCTGATAGAATAGCATAAATCACGCGAGTATGGTCAAAAAAAATTGAGAAAAAAATATACATAACTTCCAGAGATAATGGCTTTAATATCTCGCCCGAAAGCCAGCAATAAAAGAAATCTGAGCTGGCCAGTTTGTTTTTCTATCAATTGTTAATAATTAACATCCAAGGCTGTTGAAGATTTGGAGTAGTTATTACAACAGCAATTATATGTAGGAAAAGTTTTATGTGAGTATCATTGAATATTAGGTATGATCTATTGGCTACTGACTGCTTTGATTAAAAATATCTCCAATTGAAGAATACTAAAAAATTGGGGCTGTGTAGTCGAGTTGGTTGAGGGACTGATGAGATCGGCTGAGTCGAGCCTCCGCCAGTGCAATACTTTGCAACGCAAACTGTTATTCTGGTATAATTACATGACCTCACTGCTAAACGAGTGCTCTGTTCGCCCCAATTCAGGGAGGTCTGCTCAAGTCATGGGCAGCCCGGGTGAGTTTTTACTGTTCTGGCACTGAAGGATGCAGAATGCCGCATCAGATGTATTGCAGGTTTTCCTAGCCCGCTTAAGACCAGCTTACCGGGCCTCTTCAACGCCAAAACGAGACGGCCTTGCGGCTCATGAGAGAATTCTGGCTTTCCCGAATTTCAGCGCCTACGAGTGCAGACGCCTTACAAACTGCCCTAGACTCAGGTAATCCCGATGTCTTGTGTGTATATAATCACAATATATAGATACCTAAATAAAGAACATGGCGTTAATAAAAAAAAAATACTAACTTTTGCTTTTTTACTATGCGACCTTTTTTTCAAGACCCACAGAATCAAAAGTTGTAAACCACCTTTTACAGATCTCACAATAGATATCTCGAATGTGTTGGGTATTCGATATATTCTATTATAATCTTTTAGGTCAATAACTCTATTTGAGAACCCAATAGTTTGGTACACCCCTATTACTCTATTACTAATTTAACTACCGTACTTTAATTATGTACTGAGATCTAATTCACAAATTATGCTCTAATTTTTTTTCAACGGCAAAAACGGCCGTCAACTTCACGGTGCTCAAAATATACAAATCTCCGACAAAGCTTTCATAAAAATTTCTAAAAAAAAATGACTGTCAACTGCTGATCGGTATATTTAGGAGGAAAATAAGTCGGCTAGGTGTCTAATTATGCATGGCCAAGTCTTTTTTGACATCAAAGCCTAGACTTTGATGAGTGACCTTGAAACCGAAATCAAAAAAGCTTTTTCGTTTCTAGACTAATAAACCACCCAAAAACAATAATAACCAAAAGATAAGGCAAAACTAACAGTAAGAGAACAATTTGAATTTCGAAGTTTTATAGCAATTTGCGTGGTAGAGAGCTGTTTGTATTGTCTAAAGTATAATATTGCAACACACACGAGTAGAGGTCGTTTTTTTTTTTTTTTTTTTTTTTTTTTTTTTTCACTTCTATACCTAATCTATATTCCATCCAACCCAAAATGGTCGAACCTCTACCTCACATCATGGAGCGCTAGAATTATTAGAGTGTATTGATGATATCTAGGAAGTCACGTAAATACAAATGGTTTTGAATTGAATATCTTCTTTTCATTTTTCTTTCATTCTGCCATGTAACTGTGAGATTTAAAAGTCAAAAACAGATTCAGTATTTTAATATTGTTATAAAAAGACAACCGGATTCAAACAAACAGACAATGCCTCAGAGTTGAGTCTTGTTGGATTTGAAAACCAGTAAATTTATTCTTAAACCAAGTTTGTTCAAGGATTATCAAATTTACCCGGAAAAAAAGTTGTCATAATTATTTCTTGACTATTTTAAATATGCATTGAACTACTATGTTTTGTAGTTGTTAGCTGTATTTAACAGCGTGACTGGCACTCTTGTAGTTGCTGGTAGGTTGATCTACCTTTTCAAACCGTTTTTTTTTTTTCTCGTGGGTATGTAGCCTACCATTGTCTAGATCACATCATCGCACTAGTTGAGCTTGAATTCCGTCAAGAAAAAAAAACGGTTCGAGCTGAACTTGATTATGATAAAAAAAAATTTTTGACATAATCTATTACTATGTCACCGGCAAAAACGGGATATGCCCACAGTCTTGCGACATCAGAAATATTAAGCGACAATGAAACTTGTATTTATTTTTTTTTTTAACTGTAAGAAAACAGGGGTTATTATGCTAAACGGAAAGCATTTTGTTATTTTACAGTGGTCAACATCTCAAAAAGACAACCTTGGCTGTTACTACTCCATCTGCTGTTAAAGTAAATTATTATTTCAAGATAGTTAACAGGTTTTCGTAGAAAATACTTTAGAAATCGGGAAGTATGAAACACATATTTGAAGATAGAAAAAAATTGCTCCAAAAACCAAGCCATTTTCCAAGATAATGTTTGATAATAATAATAATAATAATAATAAAAAAAAAACTACTGCGATAGTACCTGATCAAAAACCATAAATTTTATTTTTCTTATTTACTCTCTCTTTTCGCTACTTCCCCAGACTTTATACACACTACTCTCGTTTTTGAAAACCTTCCTTTTAGATTTTCTTTTCACCAAAATGTCCGAAGAAGCTTTTTGCCGCTCACCAGAGGTAGCGGCCGCTTCCAGGAGCCGTCCCCGTATTTCCCGTTCTTTAACTGAGTCCTGCATTGTCAATACTCACAACATAAACTCGTTATCAGAAAGCTCCTCTTCTAATGAAGCCCAATCAGACAGCGAGAGCGACGACTATTTTGGTAGTCCACCTCGCCCATACGAGCTGGGTGATCAGTCTCCAGGCCGCGTGATTGGCTCGTCAAGTTCCGGGACTGGGGTATCTAGAAATCCCAGAAAGCAAAAGTACTTGACTATAACCACTGGGCAGTCTTCTACAAACTCGCCTGCAACTAGTGCAAGTGTAAACGTTGGCACACTGTTTAATTTCAATCTTAGGTCTCCACGTCCTTCTCTATCGCGCTTGAACTCGCGGCATTCGACCCTACGGCCTACGACACAGGTCGCTAGCCGCAGTATAAATGACATCACCGATCTTTATTTAACCAGTGCTTACCAGAAGGATGACAACCTTTCATCGGGATACCCTTGTTCGCCTCATGATCTTCGACCTGATTCCAAATCCACAATTTTAACTCCTGGTGTTTCAACAGAAACTGCCGAAAATATGGACACATTCTCAAAACGTCATAACTCGCACGTGACATACGGATCTATTAACCATCTGGGTAGATACCAGGAATCTATTTTGCATACGTCACAGGACAAGCCCAGAGGGGTTAGCCATGACAGTGTCGATGAACATGATGGCGACACACGCAGGTTTTACGACGATTTTACCACAATTGACTGGATTCGTGACACTATCAACGACTCCACGCGCCGCACGTTCATACGCTCCCAGCCTGGTATTCGAGGCAAACTGTGCATGTGGTTCGACGCGTGTCAAGGATGGATTCTAATTACTATTATTGCATTTTCTTTTGCGGTGCTTGCATTTATAATAAACCAGTTTGAAACTTTACTTTTTGATCTTAAGCAAGGAATTTGTCGCCCACGTCCATTCGCCCGTTACTCTACATGTTGTGAAGTAAGCGAGAGCATTGGTGACAACGAACAGTGCAAAGACTGGCTATCGTGGAGTGACATCTTTGGGATTGGTGGATGGAAGTTGGATTTTGCCGTTTACTTTTTGTTAACCATTCTGTTTGCTATTTCTGCATGTATTTTAACATTGCGGACCAAGAATGCAAGCTATTTATCGCCGCTATCATCGACAGAGTCTTCAGTTGTTTCAACATCTACAGACAGATCAGATGTGACAGAAACGTCAGCTCTGATATCTCGTGATTCACGCACTATAGTTTCTAATAAAAAGCCGCTACCTTCGGCGCATGTAATTTACAGCGCTTATGGCTCTGGTGTGCCTGAAGTTAAAACAATACTGTCTGGTTTTGTCATCCGCAAGTTTCTTGGCACTTTTACGCTTTTTCACAAGTCTATTGCTCTTGTTTTTTCTATTGCATCTGGAATGTCCCTAGGTAAAGAGGGTCCGTTTGTACACCTTGCAACTTGTGTGGGTAATATTTCTTGTAGACTGTTTCCCAAGTATGCAGGGAATGATCTCAAACGCAGACAAGTACTATCAGCCGCATCTTCAGCAGGTGTCGCTCTTGCGTTTGGATCACCGCTTGGAGGAGTACTCTTCTCACTCGAGGAGGTCAGCTACTATTTTTTGCCACACCAGCTTTTCCGTATTTTTTTTTGTGCTATGATGTCTGCTCTGTTTCTTAAATTTTTGGACCCTTATAAAACGGGAAAAATTGTGCTTTTTACTGTTAGCTACAAGCACGACTGGCATGCTTGGGAGCTTATCAATTTCATATTTCTTGGTGTGTGTGGTGGTCTTTACGGAGCCTCTTTTTGTAAGTTTACAATGTACTGGGGCAACTGTCGTCAAAAGTACATCAAAAACCACCCAAAACTGGAGGTCTTTGTAATTGCCATGATAACTGCATGTCTGACTATTGGAAATCGGTACACGCGCTCATCTATCTCAGAGTTGCTGTTAAACCTTACAAGTTCGTGCCAAGGCAGTGATACGGAACAGAATAACTCTAATCCGCTTTGCCCGATACTTAAAACAGATCTCTCGGTTGTCTGGCCACTAATTTATGCACTAGTAGCTAAAGTTTTTTTAACAGCCATTACGTATGGTATCAAGGTGCCGTCAGGAATTTACGTACCGTCGATGGTCATAGGTGCGTTGTTTGGAAGACTTACTGGCATCATGATTCAGTACATTGCAGCTACGACTGACGTTTTTAAACTTAGCGGTCATTTTAATCATATGCTGCGCACGTCAATTGACATTCCTGGAACTTATGCGATGGCCGGCGCGGGGGCTTTTATGGCTGGCGTCACTCGCATGAACGTTACTCTGGCAGTTATTTTGTTTGAACTTACAGGCTCACTTGATTACGTTTTGCCATTTTCAATAGCCATCTTAGTGTCTAACTGGGTTGCAAACGCAATTGAGCCGCGATCCTTGTATGAGCTGCTAATTGAGAAAAACAATTTTCCGTACCTGGACAATCGCCTCAAAATCTCGTTTGATAGCTCTACCCTGGCTGATCTAGATACAACTGTAGACCCTCGCGATATTTTGCCATCAACTGGCGAGGTTAGTGTTGCACGTCTTGCTGAGATACTTGCGCGGTTGCACAGCCGGGGAGAGCTAGACGGCTGTGTTCCGTTTGTGAATCATGCGGGCGTGCTTGTAGGACTGATCTCTGCACCTGAACTAGAGTTTGCGCTTGACAAGATCAAAGAACAGTTTCTAGATGAAGTCACAGTAGAAGACGAGGAAGAAATTTTTGTCAAAACAACAAATGTCGATGAGATAGCTGAAGACAGTATCACTGGTAATGGCCAAAAACATACTACTATTTTTGATCTCTCACCTTATATTGACCGCGCACCTCTCGCTCTTGACATTCATTCGCCACTGGCACTTGTGCAAATGGTCTTTACTAAATTGGGCTCCCGTGTTATTTGTGTAACGCACGAAGGCCGCTTTACTGGTGTTTTGCATAAAAAGAGGTTTATTGAAGTCTGTCGAAAGTGGTCCAAATCCAAGTAACTGTACAATTTCTGATCCAAAAAAAAAAAAAATCTTTCTCAAGTCGTACACTGGACATATCGGTATTGCATTATTTTTTTTTTTACAAGTATATATATATCTCTTTTTTTTGACTTTGCAAATTCCAACCTGCAATGGCTATATTTTTTTTTTTTTACAATCATATGTATTTATTGTTAGATGAACTTAAAAAAAGCCAAATATTCACTGAAATTTATGCATTCATATTTTTATTTTCAATATTTGTAATATGTTTTAATTTAGATACTAAATTAGATAAAATGGCGGTACTCGCAAATTAATAAAAATAAATTATTTTAAATTTGCTTTTGTAATACTTGTGACTGCCCCCCTTTTAAAAAAGAAAAAAAAATTTATTAATCTTACATTTCAAACGCCGTATCACAAGCCGTTTTCATGTCAAAAAAAATAAATGAATAAATAAATAAATATCATTACTAAAGCATTTAAACTTGAATTGACTGTCTTTATGACATTCGTAGTTGTCAATAATAAATAAAGTATATTCTCACCCATTAGCTTTGTGTTGGTCACAAAAGATTGATCTGGTCAGTAGTCCCAGTCTTTTTTTTTTCTCAGGTGCTACAGTATTCTAGTTATAATTATACCATAAACACAAATTTTGATTTCTCTAGAATCTTTGATTGTTGGCCCGAATTTTTTTCTATTTAGAAACAACTAAGAAAGCCAGGGTTTGATCTACTATCAAAAAAAAAAAAATTCAAAACATTATGAGTCAAGAAACGTGAGCCAACATTGCAAAACTTATTCTTGATGCTTTCAAAAAAAAAAAAAAAAAAGGGCCATATTATGTTTTAGTTCCGTCATTCTGTTTTTGTCTAAATCGTAGCGATCTTCTGAGGGTTTTTTTTTTTTTTACTTTTTTAACAGTCAGTACATTCATTATAGCAAATGTTTTCAATGATTTTTTTTTTTGGTCATTGACCTGTTGAATTCCGAGATATATAAAACTTTCAACTTTTTTTAAAAAAAAAAAAATCTTAACATCGAAATTGCGGCGTAAAAAAAAAAAGGCGGCTGACTGGGGCTGACAGACGCTAGATTCAATTGTAGAAATCTCGTTATATTATAACTTACATGTTAAAAAGAAATTGATTGTTGAACCATTTTTTTTTCTTTAGTTATACGTATATATATTTTTTTATTGTTCTTTTTTTTTTTATCGTTATTATAATCAAGTAAAGCATTTATTGTGACACAAATGAAGGTGGATGATCAAGTTTTTGGGTGACAGGACATGTAATTTCAGCCTATGTAGAAAGGAAATAAAAAATTTGTTTATCATAAAGATTTTGTTTATATTTTTTGGAACCAATTTTATTTTTATTTGTGTTCTGTTTTGACCCAATTTTTAATGTGCAAACTATATGAAATGCACATGTACTAAATCTTACTTCAAAAAAAATGATATATTGATACTTTAAAAAAAAAAAACCCATATTAATAATAAAAACTAATTTAAATGAAAGATTCTTTTATTCAAGTTAAAAAGAGTGAGAAAAAAGAATTTTCTAATCTCTGGTAAGTTTGCAGGTCCAGCCAGCGGTGGTCTTGTCAAGAAGAGGCAGGGACGCACCAAGGCACCAGCCAAGTTCATTGTTTTTAATCTTTTTAGCAATGCGGACTTCGCGAGACACAGGAATATCGTAACCAGTGTGCAAGATGGCAAGCATGTAACTAATATCTCCACACCACTGAGGGTTGCTTTCAAGTTCCTCAATGGCGCCGTCAATAGCGCGGAAAGAATCGTACGAATCCTTGCCGGCGCAAACCTTCTTAGCGAGATCCTTGAGATCGTCAATGTTAAAGCTTGAAGGCATACCCAGAGGGAAAGTGCGATCATAAAAGTAAGAGATGACGTACAAATCGCTATCAGACAGGAACGAGTCAACCAGAGAAGGCTGATGAATACCATTGAACGAGCATGGCTCAACTTTACACTCGGCCTCCTTGTTAAGCATGTTCTCGGCAATCTTCTGGCACTGCATCAGAGACGGCTCCTTAGGGCCAACAAAGTCGACTGAGTATTCCTTTTCGTCAACAGTAACCTTGACACCAGAGCGCTTAGTGCCTGGTGGAAGACAAGGGTTAATGAGGGGAGAGGCCATAACAGAAGTGCCAGACTTGAGGTAGGTAGCTACAATATTTGAGTAGATGGTATCTCTGGCAACGTTTAAACCGTATCCTAAATGAGAGTGCTGGTAGAGAGTGTAGTGATTGTTGCCAAACTGCAAATCGTATTTATGGTCACCCTCAGGAACCTTTTGATGGGGCTCTGCAAACGTGGGCTCAAAGACAATCTGAGTAGAACCTCCACCAAGATCAAAGACAGCAGCAGTAGGGGGGCGGCGGGTTGAGCCCTTACCTGGTACAATGTTGCCAAGCAGATAATTGACGGTTACCCATGCGTACGCACCTTCATCAGCACCACTAAGCATAGCAACACCGTTGTTCTCCTTTGATACAACAGCAAAGGGATAGTTGGTTTCAAGATGAGTGCGAACTGCCTCAAGGATAGCAGATGCCTTCTCTTCACCAATCAGTCTAAGACCAGCGGTAGCTTTGACCGCAATCGGGGAACATTTCTGCGAGTCCTTGGGAACAGTCTCGAGAGCAAGCTTTAACAAAGGATCCAAAGATTTAGCTGCAGCTTCGGGATCAGCCTTGTAAGATGAAAGACCAGGCTCAAGCATCTTGAACTCCTCCTTAACTAGACGGGGGCTTGCTTGACAGTTGTTGAAGTGGTAGACGTGCACACGAGAGCCAGAAGAGCCGGCGTCAATCATGATAACGTATTGATTGATGGGGCTAACGCCGTCGTGGGACTTGGCGCACTCAAACGAGCCGACAGAGTCGTCAGCTTTAGTAGCAACAGCCTTAGAGCCTGTCGCCTTGTGATGAACTGATGAATTAACCAGATCATAAGGAGTGTTTGATGAAATAATAAGATAAAGAATAACGAGGGTCGCAATGGCGCAAATCGTGATGATCCGGCCAGACTTTGATGAAACGGAGGGCTTCATCATGATGACTTTGCTGTTAATGCGTACAGTATCAATAAGAAGATAAAACACAAAACGAGATAATGCCTTTCTTAAAAAGGGTTTTTTTTTTTTTTGATTTTCGAGGCTGAAATTTTTTTTCTTTTTTATAGAAAAGGACAAGTGTAAACTATGACGTCACGTGGACATAAACTATAAAATAAACATTTCGAAGCATGTTAAATGACTTTTTTTTTATTTTTTTTTTTTATCAAAATTGATGAGCAAAAGAAAACAGATGGATAAAAAGAGAAAATTGTGAAAAAGCGTCAAGATTTGCCATTGTTTTATAAATGAAATTATATACATTTTTATTTATTTTTCATTTTTTTTTTTTTTTAAAAAAATAGGACAATTACCTGCAAGATTGTGTCAAAACAATTCTTTTTTTATGAGATGCGTAATTTATTCATGTTAACCTATCCAGGGTCTTGATCTTAAAGAAAAAAATCAAAGACCAGTGAAAAAGTTGACAGGATTGAAATGTAAGTTAAAAAAAAAAAAGAACAGTGCTTGAAAAAAGTTAACTATACAACTGTCATTGCGTAGAAAAGTCACTTGAGATACCAGTATACTATAACATGCAATAATTGTGAAATGTTTACTATATACTAGAAAGCAGTAAACAGATAATGTATTTTCTTTCATTTAGTATACATGAAAATATCTGCAAGATTAAACCTTCTATTAGATACCAAAATTTCTACTGTGCTTTTCATGCATTCTTTTTTTCCTCATGAAAGCAATTTTTTTTTTTTTTTACTTCTATCAATTCAGAGACGATCATTAGAAATTCAAGCGTTGAACATCAAACTGTCAAAGTCTAAAGGTTTATCTTAGATTAATAATTTTTACAAAAAAAAAGGAATTTTTTGTTTTATACCACATAAGTTGGTTGAGAAATTTCTCCTATCACTTGATCTATGTCTTATATATGGTGGATAAAAAAATATGTTTATCGTTCTTACATCAGGTAAAGAAAATGATAATTAAGCGATATGAAAAATGACAATAACTTCAAAAAAAATAGAACTTTTGAAAGTAGCATTGTCAATTCATTTTAATGACAGTAACATTATTTAGCATTTTTTTTTTACAAGTAGCTAATAAACAGCAAGTACACATTTATCACCATTTATGTACTTCAGATTTTATCAATACACAGATTCTGTTTGTAGAAAATTTGGTAACATTGAAGCAACTGACATAAACATGTTTTAGGCATAGCCGCCGTTAAGTGGTTTTTTTATTCTTGTATTACATGTCTTTTTATATAACTCATCAGATATAATGACGATGAACTGATTATAATACAAATGTACTCCAGATTCAACATTTCAACGTAATTAATTTTGTGACATACTTTTACAAATATATTTTAAACTCTTGATAGAAATTGCTCATTTTTCTTTTCCTTTTTTCTTTTCATATATATACGTATACTGTGCTAACTGGGACATAGAAACACACATACCATGGAAAAATTATGCTTCACAAAAATCATTATAATAGACGCAACACAACTTGAAAATGAATTTATTTTGAATTTTCTTCCATGGAACTTACTATATATCCTGAAATTTTCAACTTACTTTTCAAAAAAAAAAAGTTAAGACTCCATTGCCATCAATTTGACGTACATCTTTTGAAGCTGAAATAAAAAGCAAGGTTAATAACCCCAAAATACCACCAGAGTATATTACCAGCTCAAACTTGATTTAAGATCATACCTGTTGCTCCATTCGCTCGTTGACATAGCTAGAGAATATTAGTGCTTTCTCGCACCATCTAGCAGCTTTTTGACTTTGCTTCAATCTTAAAATATTCTAGGTTAATTTGTGTAACTGTTTAACAGTTTTTAACATTGTTTTTTAACTTACTGTTTTTGATAGACTCCATGGTTCCAACAAGCCGTTGCTAAAGTTATTAGTGACTGTGGCTCAAGAATAATAAAAAAATATTCTCACCAATCCATTGAACTTCATGCACAGGATATCCAAATTTCTGTTTAATAAATTAATCTCCTCATTCTTAAATAAAAAATTTTTCAAAAAAAAAAACTCACTTTGCGCAAAGCCAGACCTTCTTTCAGTTGGCTAATGACGTCTTCACAGAACTGCTCCTTATTGGGCAGTGTCAAGCTCATGATCACTCTAACCCACTTAGCAGTTGTATTTAAGCTAGCATTTGGCGAATAAATGCCTTCCTTTATTACAATTTGAAGGGCTTCTAAAACTGTTTCTCGCGGGCAATTCTCGTCGCTCAAAAGTAAGTCGATTCCACATTCAACTATTTTAGCTTCATCTTTGTACTCGTTAAGTTCTTTTACTATCTGTTTGATAGAGTTCCATTCCTTTAACTTCAAAGTACTTTCTAAGTCATATAATAGCAACTTTCCTTCAAACCCTTTGAGTGTATCATCATAAATCAAACTTTGCAACAAATTTTTTTGTCTTGCCAGTTTTCGGATTTTTTGATAGCAAGTCTAAAATTTGTGTTAGTACTTGACCAAAAAAACTTTTTAATCTGAGTGAACAAACCAGTATCTGAGTTTCATGCGAATGATCTTTTGTTGCTATTTTTCGCAGGTTATGGATCATCAAAACTCTAGTGTACATGTCCCATTTCTGTACTTCACTATATTGGTTCTCAAGTTCCTCACTTTTAGAAATAATATTGATCCACTGTTTACGTTAGAAAAGTAAAAATATTAAAAATTAACTCACATACATTTAAACTGAGCTCAGTAAGCTCTAAAGCTAGCTCGATATTGTTTTCTTGTGATTGATGCAAAGCTGTGTTGTATGCTTTACTAATTATCCACATAAGATCATTTTGTCGGAATGAACAATTCAAGTCTCTATCAACAATTTTTATCCCTTGCTTTAAGATAGAAGCAATCATCTTAGAAGCTTCGAGACAATCATCTTTTTCTTTTTGATCATCGTTGTGGGCCAGGCTTTTTAAAAGAAGTTGAATAGTGCATCTTATTAACGAAGAAGTATCAATTCCGTTTATCTCAATAGTTTCATTGTCTGAGATAATGTTGACAACAATTTCCATTCCGGCTAATATTAGGTCTTTAGCTCCTTTTTCGCGTGCTTTTCCAATACATACTGCTAACGCGGTTATAGAAAAATTGTCTTTATTCTTTTCAATCTTAGTTAGATATTCATAAGCTGTACGATAACCCACAGTTAGTATCAACTACTGATTCTAAAAAAGTATGTAGTAATAATATGAATTTCATGAATACCATCTGTCTCATTGCCTTGGTTGAGCTCGTAGTCAAACATTATTGCCAACGTTCTTGTGTTTTGCTGATTATCGATAGTCATGATGTTGTATAGGTCTTGGACCTTTTCTTCCAATCCCAAAGTGGTGTAGCAGACTAGTAGTTTTCTTGTAGAAAAAATGATCGTCAACACTCAACCTCAAAAAACGTAATTCATAAACCTACCTCTGTAGTTTTTCTTTGACTTCTTTTTCAATAGAATCTTTAAGAAACTCATTGTGAACCAGATCAAGCCATTTAGAACACTCGTTATAATCGGTTTTTTCTAGTAGCAGTTTTCCTCGATTCCACAATAGCTATAATAATTTTTTTTAAGTATAAGAAAAAAGAAAAATATTTGCCTTGGGAAAGCAATAAAAATCACGGATCAAATGGTACTAACCATGGGAATAACCTGTGCCAGATTAACAGGTAGATTTCCAGTCAACTTTCTTTCGATCACTAGTGATTCAAATTAAAGCCGGTTAGAAAAAAATTTTTTTTTCAGCTAATGAATCGAAAGAAAAAAGAAAAGCATTTTGAGAGACAACATCAGACTCTATAACATACGTACATTCAAAAAATTCAATTAGGTGATCAACGGTTAAATTAAGGTTTTCCAAAGTTAGCTCTATTCGTTTAATAACCAGTTGATTGATAATTTCTTCATTCTCTTCAAATGAGACATGGTTGTTAATCACATAATCCAGACAGGTCAATGTATTGCATTTTTTCTGCAAGTGCTGTACTAGAAACATAAAACTATTTAAATGTTAACAATTTGCTGCTTGTTAAGAAAGAAAGATACTAACCTTGAAATTTCTTTTTTGACATCAACAGTTAAAACCAATTCCATCAAAGCTGGAGGCGGGAAATTTGCAGATCGGTTAGTCAACATGACATATAACGACAATCCTATTATTATTTTGCATACTATTTTCGTAAGTTTCACTCTCGGTACTTTGTGCATCAAGTATTTCAAATCTAGAGAGAAATGTTTCAATGCAGTTTGGAAAATTCTGTAAAAAGAGAAAAAATCATATTAGTATAAGATAGTAGTTAACAGTCACTATTATAGGGTTTTTTTTTTTTTTTTTTTGGAAAATGTCAACTTACAATTTCCAAGTCTTTCACAATGGTCACAGCTTTTTCAGGGGTGTTTATGCACAGCGCCCTCACTATCCAAAGTTAGCTCATGGTTGAAAAAAAAAATTTTTTTGTTAAGACATTTTAGCTTTTTTTTTTTTTTGACGTGACGCGTTATCAAACTTATCAGTCACTTGAAAAAAGTTATGTCGAAATCTATGTCACTGTGGAGACTTTGAACCTACCTAATAATCTACTGGTGTTGAGAACTAAAGAGTTATGCTTTTCATCTAACTCATGTTTTGAAACTTTTACATTAGCACAGTCTAAGGTTTTACTCGCCCATTCTATTGCCGTTTTGATTTTGTTCTTTTCAAATATGTCGACTGCACAATTATACAAGTCTATTGTAAAGTGCAAGATTGTCTGAGGAGCGAGTAGATGAAGATCAGTTTCCAACTTGCAATATGCTAACTGTGCAGGACCGTAGTGATCTTGTTTTAAATCCTATAAAAGTTAGTTGATTTCTAACATTGGTTATGGCTTTTTGGTAAGGTGCTTACTGTGATCACCCGTAACATTAAAACCTCTAATTCCAAACGCTGGAAACTTTTTAGTTTTTCATCGTCTAGCGTCGCTTTTTGGCTCTCAAATTTTGTGATGCACTAGAAAGTTAATGAAATGTTACAACAAAGTCTAACAATAGCACCAGACCGCAGAACTGTCTGTACACATACGTGCTCACAAAGCTCTCTGGCTTGCAACGAGTCTTCAAGTTTTCCACATTCTACAAACGTGACGCGGTTAGCAAAATAATAATAATAATAATAATAATAATAATAACTAGTAAGCGGACATTTTTCAAAAATCATGGTAGTTCAGAATGACAATAAAAATTTACATACCTTGTAAACTTGTTGCAGTTTTCAGTGCGCATTTAAGTGCTCGTGAAGTGTCTAAAAATAAAAGATTAGTTTGCTTTTGAAGATGAGAAATAAAAGCTGAAAAATAAATTTACTGAAATAAATAAGCACACATACTGAAGATAGATGTTACTAGAGATTGATGACTTGTAAGAAGAATAGCCGTCAATAGTTTGACTGAAAAAACGTGGAATGATAAGTTAGAATTCATGTAATTGCTCCAAATAAATCTATTTATCAAAAAAAAAAAAAAAAATCAACTTACTGGTTGAAAGTAGCCCAATTCTTTCTTTTTGACTTTCATCCTTTGATATTATTACGCACTGGTTCCATAAGTCGGTGACTTAATTAAAGCAATCTGTTAGTTAATTGAATATTTAGATCATAGGTACTGCAAAAAAAAAAAAGAGATAAGACAAAAAATTTGTTTAACAAAGAAACTTTTGAAAAATAACTGTGTTCCGTGGAAACCTAGACATACTACTAGAATCAAAATCTTTTAAAACAATTTCCGAAAGATTATTACTTGATTGCCTTAATCGTTTTTCAAAAGACTGTGCCAAAGGGAGAATTGTTTGGCATTGAATTCTTGTTTCGCCATCTTTTTCACTATCATTGATATAACTTGCCAAAAGTTTGACGGTGTCTGATTAGTTGGTAAATTGTACCTTAATTTTTTATTTGAGTTTTATTATTAATCTTATCACGGCTTACGGGTAAAACTTTTTATCGTGGCTTCAATTGCTACTGGCGCGTTAAACTCCATTGTTATCGAATAAGTGAATAACTTCAAGATGATAATAAGAAAAGATGATAAGTGTTTAAAAGATGATAAGTGTTTAAAAGATGTAAAAGAAAAAAAGAGTAATGACATCTCATAATTCATATAAAAATTTATTGGGTGGTTCATTAGTGCAATTTATCATATCATTTGTTCACCACATGTAGGCTGTAACAGAGATAAAAAATTTAAATCAAAAAACATATGATTTAAACAATAAGCTTTTTTTTACATTTAAATGTGGCAGATTTGTGATCCAACAAGGGTTATTATAAACACTATCAACTCTAATAAGAACAAAAGTTAAATTTGTTATATTATAAAAGCTATATTAATATAATTGTCATCATTTTTCTATTTTTTGTAGCTAATTATTAGTATTACAGAAAAAACATTGACGTAACGAAACAAAAGTTGAATTATTTGGTGGTGGTTGTTTTACTTGATTTGTTTAATAATTACAGATACATGAACAAAAATTAAGTCAATTTCTACCACTTGTTTTAATCAAAAATTTGGTCGCATGTCAAAAAATCTGAGTTTTAATATGAAAATTTGGGTTTCAAATATAGGCAAAAGAGCGACCTGAAAAAATTTTTCCAATAAGCTAAATAAAACAAGTTTGTTCATGAAAAATTTTCAAAAGTTTTTTTAGATAATTTCTTTATTATTTGAGTCAGAAATAACTGTTTTTCAAGTACTTATGTTTTTGATTATAGTTCTTGGGGTCTGCCTGGCTCCAACCCCGGATATTAATTTTTTATATTGCTACTATTGTGTCAAAATGATGAAAAATAACATGCAAACTATTGCTTTGTTTTACCAACTGAATATTATTTGACAAATTTGTGATTTTTTTATGTAGTTGATTTCCTTCATAAATACGTATGTATTGTTTCTGACGAGTTTCAAATATTCTTATACTATATTAGCAGGTTTTTAAAAGCACATATCACTTTTTCAGGTTCTTAGATGTTTTCTACTCATTGCAAAGATGGTATATGGTATTTTGAACCAAGTTGAAAGTTTACTCTTTTTGAATTACAACCAGTTGTCCTTTTTTTTGAATTTGTTTTTACATTTTCTTTCTGCTTGAAAAAGTCGTTTTTTTTTTTTTTACTAAAGAATATGTTTTATAGTATTTTTAATTGTTTTAACTAATCAATAGATAGAAAATCTGTTTATTGTCCTTACATCACATAGTTACATAATTAAAATAATAATAACAAAGATATTTAACTAATCAATATATATATGTTTGAATACAAAAAATATATTAAAAAGCTTGTTTCGTTGATCCTGTTCTTCTCAGCACATACAAATATAATATAACGTAAACAATCCTATCTCCATTTCTGTATGAACACCACCTTTATTTGTGAATCACGAAACAAATGACTACTCAACAACAATCAACTATATCTCAACTATTACATTAGCTAGAAATTTGAATCAACATGTAAATTTTTGACCGTAGTATTGTCTCTAATTTTTAACATTTTTCTTTTTTTTATTTGCCTTTGGCGTATTAGCATTCTCTTTCTCAAGAGAACGCTTCTTAAGGGCTTTACGAGCTGGTATGATATCCTGGACTGTGCCAATGGTCTTATTGGGGTCCAAATGAATTTTGAAACGGCCGAGATGCATTTCAGCTTTTTGTCCTGATTCTGAAATAGCAAGGTTTTTTTAATATGACGTTTTCAGTGTTTTGTTTATCGATTGACTTGCCACAATCATGGACAAAATCGCGGAAGGAACGATCATTGTGATTGAATGGTGTCGTAATTGCATCAACCCACCAATGAACATCTCGGCTATTTTGAGGAATCAATAGCATTTCGTTTTTGTGATTCACTTCAAGCTCCGGTGTTGTTGGCTTGATCTTTTGGGATTGTAAATAATGATCTGCCTGCCAATTGTTGGCGGCACGATCAACATCAATAGGAAAAATCCCAGAAACCAGATTTTAGATTGTCTACTGTAGATGCTTTATCAAAAACATCTTTATAAAACTTCCCGAACAACCTTTTCTGTTGTGGTGATGTGGTTTCGTATGACACCAAACCCTGTGTTTTTTGGTAATAAAATACTTTTAAGAGCCCAAACACAGCAACGTCAAGAAGCTGTGTGATATATGATAAATGTGAGAGTAGCTAGCTAAGCCAGAACTTTGATTTAAATGCTTTGAATTTGAAGTCACCGTCAATGTGAGTCTTGTGTTAGTCCAAAATCAACAAACGCCACAATGTAGGGTCTTCAGGCTTAGTTTCCGGCAAAACACATTGTCAAACCATTTTCTAAAAACCTGAAGATTTGACCAGCCAGTAGAAAAACATGTATAATTTTAATGAGGAAAATCTTTGCCAAACCACTAAGCTTGAAGGTTTTTCCCGTAAACACTACTAATGGCGTTAAGCGGCGACCAGCAGCAATTCCACACTCAATGATTGAGATCCAAGCTTTCAAATCACTTTCAAGTGCTATAGAAGAGCTTGAAACAACAGATCCAACCACTTTCCCGCTCTTGGTTTCACCCTCCCGAATGCCTGTTTTGTCAACATTGCACCCCCGGGTTGAACCGATCATCAACTTTTTCAGGACACTTTTTAACCCCGAAAATTAACCACAAATATCTTGTTTTTTAACCCGTCTTTTCTTGATAGACTCTTTTTTTGTTACAGATTTATCTTGATATATGAGTGTTGATTAATGAAGCGGTCCACTTATTCCTTACCGAAGGGGATCAAGTCATCACCATGCTCTGCTATATCTTCGGCAAATTGTCGAACATCAGGTTCCTAACAGGCATGAAAGCACATTCTCTGTCAATAATCCATTTTACAATATCTTTTTCTTGCTGTTAACAACATTATTGATTTATTCGCTTTGCTTTGTGGATACCTGTTGCTCGCTTTTGACGGTCCCGTAATGTCAATATAGAAATTCCACCAAGACGATGAGCGGCTTTCAAACTTGACGAATCAGCCTCTGAAAAAGCCAATTTTAAAAAATATTTACAATCAGTATCTTTAGATGCCATAGCCAAATTTTTATTTGAATCAAAATTGAATTTATAAGTGTTACGTTGAAATGTTATTGCTATCGATGATGATTTTGATTAAGTTTAATGACCAGTGGTGTCCCAAAGGGAACGGAGATGGGACCGATTATGTTACGTATTACATTGCGATTGTTTCCTTATATAATCATTAATAATAAATGACAGAATTGTATTTTATTTTTCAATAATTCACGTATTTTTCTTTCAGAATTGTGGTAAATTTCCATATACAAGCCCAATCAACAAGTACATAATTCATTTTACATCTATCTTTGTGTCGTTGATGGTAAATATAATAATAATAATAATAAATTTGTAGTAATTGTCTGTTAGATTACGTTCTGGTTATTTATGAAATATCTCAAGACACATACAAAAACGCCCATGTCACTGTGTACTATTACTATAGATCTAGTTAATAAATTATTTTACAAGTAATAAAACAAAAAAATCATAAGCTAATGATATAACCGTCTGTTTGTTTTAATTGACAAAATCTAACATCGTTGTCTTTACATAATGGCGGCATTTCGGGACACAAAAGTTGAAAGCTAGGCGTTTTTGTTTTATTTTTTCAACACTCCTTAAAACTGTCCCCTTTTTTCCACAGTCAAAATGTGGCCATTCGCAACCACTATTACCATGTTGAAAGAAAACAAACATTAAAATAACAAGAAGCAGACTATTATCAACAACGCCGCTCAAATATAGATTTGAAAAAAAAAAAAAAAACTTTACATGATACGTATAATAAATTTTTTACAGAAAAAAATATATTCTTGTTTTCAAAGGATTCATTGTTGATGTAGTTATTGCTAGTGATAAAAAAATAAAATTAAGGAGAGATTATAATAATAACAACCTAAATTTAACAAAACTATATTTAAAATAATAATAAAAAAAAAAAAAAACTCTTGGGCAGAACCACCTTTTTTTTTTCTGGCCTTTTTTTTTTTTTTTTTTCACTTCTTCTTTTCTTTCTAATCACCACATCAACAACAACCACAACACCACCATATTATTCGCCATATTACGTTAACACATATAAATACAATCATACATTTGCGTCTTTAAATAGCAATACCGAACCCTTTTTTTTCAAGTCTAATTTAGCCACCCTTTTTTTTTTTGTTTGACAACACATCATCTCTCACCTTTCAATCAAAACCATAGCTGTCCCTTTTCATTCAAAGCAATCACAAATCTAATATCAATTGCCATATCTCGCTTTTCAATAATACATTAATTTTACACAATGGAAGTCAATCCAGCAACTCCTGAAGAAGTATATCCTTTGGCTCTGTTGATCGATGAATTAAAGGTTTGTAATTCATATTTTTCTTCCTTCCAGTTTTCCTAGCTACAACCCGCGTTGTTTTGATTCTCAAGTTTCGCTTTTTTTAGTATTGTCTCTCCACGCATGGTTTTTTATTTTTTTTTTTTGACTCTTATCACTATAATAGATTTTACCAAATTATTTAATTCCATCTTCTGTCTACTTTTGTTATTGTTGGATGCTAACATTCTCTTTTTTATTTATTTCTAGCACGATGATGTCACTTTGCGCTTGAACGCCATGCACCGCTTATCTACCATTGCTCTTGCCCTGGGCCAGGACAGAACCCGTTCAGAGCTTATCCCTTTTTTGGCTGAAGTTACACAGGAGGATGAGGATGAGGTTCTCACTGTACTTGCTGAAGAGCTTGGCAATTTTGTTCAGTACATTGGCGGCCCTGAGTACGTGCACATGCTTCTTAGTACTTTGGAGAGCCTCTCTGCCATGGAAGAGCCTCTTGTTCGTGATAAAGCTATTGAAGCGATAAACAAGCTCTGTGAAACACAATCAACGGAGCAAATTGAATCATATTTCATTCCTCTTGTCAAAAGGCTTTCCTCCGCCGACTGGTTTTCTAGTAGAGTCTCTGCAACAGGGCTGTTTTCTACTATTATCCCAAAAATACCCATCAACATTCAGGAAGAATTGTTGGATCTTTACAAAACTCTTTGCCAAGATGAAGCTCCTATGGTTAGAAGAGCTGCTGCCACTAACACGCCTAAAATTATTAATGTTCTTTCCGATGTCAACTTTGAAGGAAGTATATTTTCCATGTTTCAGTCGCAGGTCACTGACGATCAGGACTCAGTTCGTCTCCTCTCAGTTGATGTTTTGATTGCCATTGCCGAGTCTCTTAAGAAGCAAAACATTACTAAACACAACTCAGAGCTTGTAAAATTTTCAAACTCTCTTTTAACCGATAAAAGTTGGCGTGTTCGATACATGGCTGCCGAACGATTCGAAAAACTTGCTAGCAGTTTAGACAGCCCGGAAGCTAGAAATAGATTTGTTCCTGACTTTGTCAATTTGATGAGAGACAATGAAGCGGAGGTTAGAACCGCCATATCAAAGCAGATTCCAGGTTTCTCAGCTTTGATTCCCAGGGAGGTCATCTTACAAGAAATTATTCCCAACGTCGAAGCTTTATCTCAGGATATTTCTCAGCACGTCAGAGCTGCATTGGCCTCTGAAATTAGCCGTCTCGCTCCTCTGTTAGGAAAGGAGAGCACTATTGATTCCCTGCTTCCCACTTTTCTTCTTATGCTGAAGGATGAGTTTCCTGAAGTCAGATTAAACATCATTTCCAAACTGCATGTTGTAAATGAAGTTATTGGCATTGACTTGCTTTCCAAATCTCTACTACCTGCCATCAGCGATCTTGCCAAGGACAAACAGTGGCGTGTGCGTTTGGCCATTATAGAGTATATTCCTTTATTGGCTGAGCAGCTAGGTGTTTCGTTCTTTGATCGTGAGCTTGGTCCCCTGTGTATGGGCTGGTTGTGGGATAATGTTTACTCTATTCGTGAGGCTGCAACGTTAAATCTGAGAAAGCTTACTGAGGTGTTTGGCATTGAGTGGGCCAAGGAAGAGATCATTCCGAACATCATCCTGTCTGGCACTAATGCTAACTATCTGTACAGATTGACTGTTTTGTTTACTGTCACTGTACTTATTCCAGTCATTGATACTCCTACTATTAATGAGTCAATCATTCCGTTTTTGACCAATGTCATGAAGGATCCTATTCCCAATATTAGATTCAATGTTGCGAAAACCTTCAAGGTTTTAGTTGAGGCATACTTGAAACCTCAATACCCACTGGAAGATGAAGCTGCTGAAAAGGAAGTGAAGGCAGATGGATCGACTTCAAATGAAGCTGTTGCTGACAAATCTAAGAAGGAGAATGAGCCCAGCAATGAAGTTTTGAAAAAGAAGGGACCCCTTGGCCCTCGTGCTTCTCCCGAGGCTATCAAAGAGCTAATCGACACGACTGTCATTCCTAATCTTGAAACTCTGGTCAATGACACTGACGTTGATGTCAGATTTTTTGCAAATAAGGCACTTCAAGAGATTGATGAGCTTGTAAAACAGGCTTATGGCAATGACAATGGTAGTAACTAGGAGAACTATATGATTTATTTTTATTAGTTCTAAAACCAAAATAATTTGTATTGGAAAATAAAAATAAAAAAAAGAATAAAAATTCATAAAAAAAAAAAGAATGAATAAAAGGAAAAAATTTATTCGGATTAAAAATATATATTTATTTTAATTTTAATCAATTGTGTTTAATTTACTATAATTGATGAAAATTTGTACTTTTATTTTAACTCGAGTCTGTAAATGTGTGTGTAAAACTTGTTTAAAATCAATAATTGAATATTTCATCTCATCTTGAAAAAAATTTTTTTTAACGATAACCAACCCTTACATTAGGTCCATATCCCGACTTTTTTATTATTATTTTTTTCTTATTTTTTGAAATCCTCACTTAAATATATATCAATATACTTTTGAAAAGAAAAAAAAAAGTTACATGCAATGAGTGAAAAACTGGAAGCACAGCTTATGGCAATTACTAAAAGTATTCCTCTAGAAAAGATTTCGCAGGGTGCTGAGGCAATTGTGTACCGCACACAAGTCCACCCGTATCTACCAACAACCGAGGTGATGGCACGTACAAACAGCGCGGCTTCAGTGACAGGCCGCTATATTGTCAAATATCGGCCACCTAAAGCGTATAGACATCCAACGCTTGATGCGCAGCTGACCAAGCACCGCACATTGGCAGAAGCGCGTCTTTTACACAAGCTTTCCTTGCTCGGCGTTAGTGTTCCACGTCTCATTGCTGCTGATGCCCGAAAAGGTCTGCTTTGGATGGAAGATGTTGGCGACAATGAGGTGCAAGTATTTGAAGATGAGGAGCGCGAGGAACACGACAGTGGCGCCAACGGGTCAGTTAAAATCTGGATCTGGAAGCAGGAGGCCAAACATGGGGGTGTTAATGAGCAAGTTATGCGACAGGTATTGGTCAAGGTTGGCGAAGAGGTAGGAAAACTACACACACATGAAGTTGTGCACGGCGATTTAACAACATCCAACATTATCCTTAGAGACAACGGCAACAGCTTGGTTCCTGTGCTGATTGATTTCGGACTTGGAAGCCAGTCAACGCTGGCAGAGGACAAGGCTGTCGACTTATACGTGCTGGAACGTGCAGTGAACAGTACTCACCCAGTGTACAGTGACATTTACAACCAATGGCTGCTAGAGGGTTATCAGGCAGCTTATGCAGACAAGAAGAAGTTGAAAGATGTGATGCGTAAACTTGAAGATGTGCGCATGAGAGGTCGTAAACGCAGCATGGAAGGCTAGTAAACTGACTTGTTTTCTTTTCCTCCCTCTTCCTCTTCCTTCTTGTGTTTCCATCTCTTCTCCTCCTCCTTCTCTATTGTTCCTTTTTCGTGAAACGCCATTACAAACCTGTGCGTGTGTGTTTGTAGATATTCAATATGATATTAATGATGAAAAACAAAATATAGAAACTATGAGAAATATGCTAGAACCTAGAAACAGAAGAAAAAAAAGGAACCTACACAAAAAGTGAGGTAGAACTGATTATTTTACAGTTATGACAGAGAAACCTTGCTTAAGACTCTGTCAAGATCATGCGCAGGCGAAGCTGCACCGTTAATCGACCCTAGACTATTATCGCTGCTCCTACTACCTGTGTCAGTCTTTTTTACCGGCTGCAGTAAACGGTTACCAGTGTCAAGATAACCCGGCGCAATCCGGCGCTTTTCTTCGACCTCGCGGCGCTCGACATCGTCGCGCCACTGTGTGTACTCGTTACGAAGTTCTGCTCGTGACTTTTCAATGAAATCACTTATTTGTTTAACATTGGCAGCCACAGCTTCTACCTCCTGGGCCGTCACTGTAGCTGGTGGCGCTGGCACGGTTGCGGGTAGCTTGGTGTAATTGTAGGGTAAAGTCACTGCCTTTGGTGGTTGCACAAAAGGCGAGATTATGAGAGGAATTTGGGCTAAAACAAGTTGAGCTATTATATCAAAAAAAATTTTTTTGTTAGATACTAAAATACATAATTGACGGGTGTTGAATTTCGTGCATACATTTGTGGCCATCCATATTAACAATATACGTGTTTTTCCGGGATGCGTGGGGTCAAAAGATTGTCGTGATATCGATCAAACTAACGAGGGCTAGGGTTATGTTGGAAGGTGTTTTTTTTTTTTTTTTTTTAATTTTTAGTTTTCATTTTTTTTTTTTTTTTTTTTGGTTTAAGAAAAAAGTCAGAAAAAAAAAAAGGTAGCAAAGCAGCCAAAAAAAAAAAATACCTTCTCTCTCCCTTTCTCTTTCCTAGAATCTCTCGATATTTCTATACTGCGGCGACAGCACGTTTATCTCTGTGATACTCAATTGTTTTTTTTATTATTACATTGGCTGTACTTAAGTTCAAGAAAGAGACCTTTTGTCTACGGATTTGCTTAAATTTAGTTTTGAACTCAACTTACAACACGTTTTGCAACAACACATTTTAACTTCAGCACCTTTGCATAGCTATCTCTAAGGCTGTTGTCGAAATCATAGTTCAATTGACCAATCCTCATTCACACTCATTCTTTCAGCATCTACCGCCATTAATTTTATTTTCACAATCATGTCCTATTACTCAGTCGGAACTCTGCTACTTGCCGGGTTTTTATTAGTCGGTGGCTGTAAGTATACTATTAAAAAAACATGAAAAGAAAGCCACTGCTGCTTTTTTTTTTTCAATGAAATAGCAAATTTTGTTCCTAAAAGCCATTCTTGCTAACACTGAACTTTGTTGCTTTTTTAAGATCAACTGTTTACAGGAGCTGGCGAATCTTTTAACGTTGGCGAATTCTTATCCAAGACGTCACCCTATGCCTGGGCTGTGACAGGTATTGCACTCTGCATTGGTTTAAGTGTTATCGGTGCCGCCTGGTAAGTCGAACAACTGATTTGGTTCTAACATGTTATGAGGTTTTTTAAGACACTAACTTCGCTTTTTTTCTTCTTCTTCTTTTTTCAATAGGGGTATTTTTATCACTGGTTCAAGTATTCTTGGTGCCGGTGTTAAAGCGCCCAGAATCACTACAAAGAACCTTATTAGTATCATTTTTTGCGAAGTTGTTGCCATCTACGGTCTCATTATGGCCATTGTTTTTTCATCCAAGCTTACTGCTGTGTCTGGCTCTGCCATTCTTACCAAGGAGAATTTGTACACTGGTTACTCTCTTTTCTGGGCTGGTTTAACCGTAGGTGGTGCCAACCTGATTTGTGGTCTCTGTGTTGGTGTTACCGGTGCCACTGCGGCTATTTCTGATGCTGCTGACAGTTCTCTCTTTGTAAAGATTCTGGTGATTGAGATTTTTGGTTCTGTTTTAGGTCTTTTTGGTCTTATTGTTGGTCTATTGATGGCTGGTAAGGCTGCTGATTTCAGCTAAACCGCGATATACAGTGAGAAAAAAAAAAGGAATAAAAAGAACCACAAATAGATGGAAATGATGATTTAGGTAAAGTTGGAGGGTTTATCTCTCTTTTCTTTTTCTTTTTTTTTTGCTATCAACGATAGCATGAAACGCAATATATACGTAAATACATAATTTTGATATAGGATTAGCCGGTCTAGGTGGTTTCGAACCGGGATCCTTTTAATGATACAGGTGAAAAAAAAAAAAATTAAAAATGGATTTCTAGTTTTATTATTATTATATTATTATTATTATTATTATTATTATTATTATTATTATTATTATTATTATTATTATTATTATT